>JADDOH010016554.1:0-73266 GCA_016648135.1 Agrypnia vestita
AAAATTGGATCTATACGGCCCTTGAAAACCAAAAATCCCGCGTATTTTTTTGTTCAAACCTCACATTTTTTTACACTTGTACATTTTATACATGAACAACAACAAAAATCGTGAAATTGGATTTATACGGCCCTTGAAAACCAAAAAACCCGCGTATTTTTTTTATCAAACCTCACATTTTTTACACTTGTACATTTTATACATTAACAACAACAAAAATCGTGAAAATTGGATTTATACGGCCCTTGAAAACCAAAAAACCCGCGTATTTTTTTGATCAAAACTCACATTTTTTTACACTTGTACATTTTATACATTAACAACAACAAAAATCGTGAAAATTGGATTTATACGGCCCTTGAAAAGCAAAAAACCCGCGTATTTTTTGAACAAATCTCTATGTACACTATTTTTCTTTTATTGTACATTTTGTTAGTTTTACATTCGTACATTGTATACATTAAAAACAACAAAACTTGCGAAAATTGGATCCATACGGCCCTTGAAAACCAAAAAACCGCGTATTTTTTTGACGAAACCTCGTATGTTTTCTTTTATTGTACTTTTTATAAGATAATCAACATTGTCTGGACCCTGGATACACTCGGCGGGAAGGTCTCCCCGATACAAGACGCCGCAATTGCCTCTTCCCTATTCAGCATCCGTCCATCAATCCGCCAGTAACAAAGCTCTCCGGACGATCAGCCTCCGATCCGAGTGGTCCACGTGCGGACAATGGCCGAATTGTGCTTTTCTCAAAATCCCCCTGAATAATGCCGGCGATCTTTTACCCATTCTTGAATTACTACGTTTGTATATTTTTTAGTCACAGGACATCAACTTTAATGGAAACGGGTTTCTCCCTCGGTCAAATTTTCCTTTCCCGGGAACATTGGTTTTTATTCGATTGTGAAATAGCGCCGCCAGATGTCGCAATATCTAATCCCGCCGCGGCTTTATGGGCTGTGTAAAAATATTTGAAATAATAAGTTTGACTTATTTGAGGGTCTGCGAAAAGAGCCTCTCTCTTTTTTTTATATTTTCTTACCTTTAACCCGGCGCTGCCTAATATTTATTCGGGTATTAAGAAGAAAAATAGTTTCTTTCGCTTAGAAATGTGTACCTTTCGCGGAATTAGCGTTTGACTAAAAATAATGTCATAGTAAATTTTGTGTAGCAAATGTAGACACCATGATTTTTATATTTGAAGAACAGATTTTTTTGATATTATATTTATTAGTATGTAAGAACACAATTACTGAATTTTATCCACTGAGTGATCATGATAAATTAATATAAATTATAGATTTTTAAATATAGATGCGAACACGGAATGCATGTCACATCAATATTCAAACTTCTCGAAATAAGCTTGTATAATAAAATAAATGCTTGTGTATGAAATATTAACTAATCTTCCGGTATAATTGAGTGTCCTCATTCTAAAAATGTCATAAAAGAATCCCGCACTCTTATATTAAACGAGTAATTCCAATTTACAAATCGTTAGTAAATTTGACAAATCAGACTTTTTCTTTTAAAATTTTACACGTATCTATGGAAATCATCGAATAATTGTCTATAGTTCGCGTATCTGACAGCTCCCAAACCCACATTTATCCCCTAACTTGATAGTGTCCTGGAATGGGCTTGAACCACCGACCATCAGAACACTAGGTGAGCGTCATGACCGCTACACCAACAAGCTACTCCTTTTAATTTTTTTATATTTGGGAATTTTCATATATTGGCTATAGTCAAGAATACAACCGTACTTGAATTTTGATTAAAGAAATACTGATTCTGGCGTAATAAAGGGTCCTGATTACATAAATGAAGTGAAATTTTCCCGCTTGTTAGATGCCCATATATAAAATATATGTTTTTGCTGTTTCATTCATAGAAATTGACAAATCACGTTTATTATAAGTGGGCCCATTCATTATCAAACATGTCAACCATACGATCCTGCATTACGCCGCGCCGCGCCCCGTGCAATATAATGTATGCCCCACATTACCTAAGAAAATATCATTGCGAATTTGAATCCGTTTTTAATCAAAATTTGCCTTTTTCCTACCGAATACGTCATCTAGACTTATTTCCGTTTTTAACACAAAATTGGCCTTTTCCCTACCTAATACAACATTTACACTTAACATTAATTTTCTATGGTTTCTTGTTCTCTTTTCTATGATTATATGGGCATCTATGGCGGGAAGTGTCAAAATGTATCATTTTTTAAACTTGAAATAACTGCTTTTAAACCAGCAAGCGGGAAAATTTGACTTCATTTATGTAATCAGGACCCTTTATTACACCAGGAACAATTTTTCTTTTATCAAAATTTAAGTACGGTTGTATTCTTGACTTATTCCCATGTATTTTTAAATATGTGAAAGCATTATCGAAGTCTTTATTGGGGTTTCACAGGTTTTACGACCTATCTTGGCTGGCTTAAGTGGTAACTTTACACAAAGCATCGTCCCCCGATTCCACCCAAGAACAATCACACACGTCACATCAATATTCAAACTAAGCTGAAAATATGACTATCTTTGACAGTCTCATATAACCTCCAAACATAAAACTAGATTACTAGTTAATTGTCTTACCACTTAAACAAAAAACACATCATTATGTGTAAAAAAAAGTAACCCATAAAAACCATTTTTTTATTATACTCCCTTTCTTTGTAAAATATAACAACAATCAAAGACGAATTAAAACATATAACATAACACTAAACTTACAGTAATTTAATATATTTCTAAAATGTCAGATGTTTTGAGCTTTGATAAGATACTTCATGCTTTGAAGATTAAATTCTAAAAACATTTGTCAGTCAATTTAGATTTTCGACATTCGTACTGAAGTACCTATTATGCATACCGACGGAGTAATTCAAATTTAGAAAATATTCCGCGACGTTATCGGGCCGCCGTTGCTAATCAAACTTTTCTAATGATTCCAATTTGAAAAAACCAATAAAATTTCTAAAAATCCTAAATTATACTAAAATTATTAATATTTTTAACGAAAATTTGATAGATCTTCTTGATCGTTGCCACGAGTCTACTTGCCAAGTTTCAGCTCGATTGGATCACGGGAAAAGGGTCAAGAATCGATCCAAAGTTTTTTTTGAAAAGCCGGCAAGCAAGCAAGCAGACGCCACGAGTTAATATAAAGGGAGTAAAAACTTCGATATCTTCCCTTTTATCACTTCTTGACATTCATTTTTGCGAAACAAAATACAAAATTACAAATTTCAAACATTTCTCTATTCAAAATTTTCAATATTTAAACTATAAATTGTCGAGTTCTTACTCGCATAAAATAATAAAGAAAACACAATTTTATTCACTGAGCAGGTACATAATATTATATAAAAACAGTTACAATTTTGAAGACATTTTCATTATACTGCATTGCCAAATTATTTGATAAATATTTTGGAGGAAACACGTACTTTACAATATTTCTACTTTTACTGATTCTTGATTTTTACTATCATACTAATCTTGGTGTGTGGAACATACTGCGGATAACTCATCTCATCTTCTTCCCCCTGTCCTATTCGGGTCGGGGACCCATTGCATCGACAAGGCGCCTCCATATGTCCCTATCTTGCGCTGATTGTGCGGTCTCCAAGGGTCTCCGTCCATTGTATTCCCATCCTTTGCCCCAGCTGTGTCTGGGGCAGCCTACTGGACGTCTTCCCTCAGGAATCGCACCCAGTATTTTCCTAGGAATTCGGTCATCAGACATTCTTAGTACGTGCCCAAGCCACGTCGTCGCGATTTTTCTGTGAAGAGTAGCAGTGGTTCAATGTTTAGATTGTCGAGTTTCTTATTCTATCCCGTTTCGTTACCCCTGCCACTTCTCTCAAGTACTTCATTTCGGCCGCTTGGACTCTAGAGCTTGTTCGTTCATTTAGTGTATCTAGTAACCATACCTAAGCGTTGGGCGGTGTACCGTTTCGAACACTGCCATCTTCGTCTCGATACTCTCGATACTGAGCTCAGCTTCCCTTATCACTGAGCTGTAGAGAGGACGGAGCACACCGCTTGCCGCATTTATTCTTCCATCTATTTCTCTATCTTGCCCTCCATCGCTGGAGAATTCGGGTAACAATTCTGACAATTCTGACGCTGTACTTTTTTTTAAATAAAGTAAAAATAAAGACTTTTAGCATGGGACATTGAAGGTTTTGCGCGACCGACTCGCCCGGTCTTGCTTCTTGTAATGCTGGGACGCAAGGCCGGGCGGAGAGGACGCTTTAGCATAAAATAATGCCAACCAGGCGGCGAATGTGTTGGGTTGATATGGACGCTTCGGCGCATAAAACAGCCCAGGGTATGTGGTGGGTCACCTTCAATGTCAATGTACTTTTTTTTCATAAATTATATACTGAAATTTATTGATTATAAGAGCATTACTTAAGTCTGGCCTACCGCAAGCCACTAGTATACTACTATTCAAAGTATTCATTTTTATTTTATTTTTATATTGAAGCACCTTCTTGTAGTCAATGTTTTCAATATAACCTTTATTTTATTATATTATTTTTTCTTAAGCTAGTTAATATCACATTTATATATCAAATAATATTAAACCATTAATTAATCTAGTTTTTTTACTACTTTTCTTATTTAATTATTAGTACATATTTACATTTACATCCCATAATCAATAATACAGTAATACTCTTTCAATCTAAAATTTATATACAATCGATAATCAGCATCCTGTAATCTACAACCCTCTAATATTTTTACAATAATTGCAACATTTATTTTTTCATTCTTTCAACTTATTTTCACTCGCCATATTTTCCGGCATTTCATCATACATTTTTAATCCTTTTTTGATTACGCAATTTCGTTTATACACTTTTTTTAATGAGAGGTATAAAAGCAAAGGCGGCAATATCCCACTGAGGCGTTTCTGAGATAAATACAAAAAAACTGCCACTACACAAGAAAATTTCTCTGGAATATATGAAACCTACATCTTTTTGGGAAAAAGTTTTTAAAAACAATTGCCACCCCAGTAATCCTTTTATATACATGTATGTAGGTATATATAAATTATTAATTTTTAAATATGGATATTGCTGTGTTTTCTACAAAATAGTGGACTATACTGCATTGCTATTTACATACATAATTGGATATTCATGTTTATTCTATGGTTTTACAATCTGAAATCAACATTAACTCTCACTTCAGTGTGATGAGCCATTTTGTCACGTGAAACATCTAAGAGGTTGATGCTTGCAGTGGATATTGCTACCTTTGCTTGTAAGCGCTTGTTCAGACACAGCGGGAACCGTTCAGTTTCAGAATCGCGTTTCAAAACACGCGATTTGTGTCATCTGTTCACACAGCCGCGGTTAATAAGCGATTTGTGCGCGCGAAAATAAACGTCAGTTTGACAGTTCTGGTGCCGTTCTCCATCTTTGAATATCAGAGATATATTCGCTCATTACTTTGTTAACGACGGCCGTGTTCCATGGCAAGACACATAATATCATATTCAAAGACAATAACACATAATACTGTCAGTTCATTTTTGGTGAATAAATACCTACTTCTCTAAAATATTCTTTTTTTCCACCATTTCCAAATATCTCCACCAACTCCTGCCAAGCTTGGTTCTTGGCATATTTGAGTACTCCTCACACTATTACAGGTCTTTTCTACCATATTACAGGTCTTTTCTCCACTTCATCAATAAAAAATTCAATGTCAAAGCGATCCATAACCATAGAAAAGAGAATATAATCCACGCGTGCTCCTGTTGTGACATGGAACCGTGCGGTGCCCGCAACGCGACTGAACGCTCTCGTAAGGCCCGATAGTAATAGGATCGTGCGGGCGCCGTGCGGGTCTATTTTCTAGCGGTTGGGTTGCGGGCACCGCAGCGGTTGACTAACCGCACGGTTGTGTCTGAACGATCACATACAAACCTAGGTAAATGAGACCCGCACGGATCTCATGCGATTCTGAAACGGCACGGTTCCCGCTGTGTCTGAACAAGCGCTAATAGTGGTTTGGAAACATGACTTTGGGGGAGAGGGGGGGGTGAACAGGGGTTATATTTATAAAATCTCAAATTCAATACTTTCTATGTTAGTCCTCGGTGACTGCATTCAAAACATTTTTTTTCAGTATTTAGATATTGCTGCATTTGCTTTTATACCTTTTAAAAGCCTCAACAACCGTAGAACTTGCATGAGAATATGTATGAATGTAGCCACAGCAGCTTGGTGTACCAAGTTAGAAGAATATGGCGTTGTATCCTCTCTCCCTACCCCTGCGAAGAAACGGCGTGATAGTTAGTTAGTTAGCTTTTATACCTCTCATACGTTAGGCGCATGCAGTGAGAACATTGAAGCCTGACTTTTACATAAATATATATTAGGGAAAAAATTTCAAATTAAATATTTATCTGACAGAATATAATTTAATATTTAAGTTAAATTAAACTATTAAACTTTTAAACTATTAAACTAAAACTATTAAACTAAAAAAACTAAAAAAAAACTTATAAAAACTAAAAAACTATTAAAAACATTAAACTATATTAAAAAGAGTAGCTTGTTGGTCTTGTGGTTAGGTCACTCGCCTCGTGATCCAAAGGTTGTGGGTTCGAATCTCAGCCCAGACTAGCAAGTTAGTCCTATTTTCATAGCACAAGCATTTAGCTTATTTTGAAAATAGTAAGAATATTGATATGACACGTATTCCGTGTTCGCATCTCTATTTAAAAAAAAATTAAAATGGTATTGTTATTATTGTGATAGGAATATCACGAAATATATATTTTGTTTCTATTATTTTTCAAAATATATGCTTAGGAAAAATTCTTGCTTCAATATTCTCACTACACGCTCTTGTCATACGGTTATCTGATTCTATTCAGAATTCTAGTTTAATAATTTTCTATATATAAGAGTATATTCTGGTATTTTCTTATTAAAAATTTTGCGCACAAATATGCGAACGTTATAAACTAGTTTTTATTTTATTTCAATCCAATTGAGTGCTTTTCTCATTTCTCATTACCTTTTATAAGATAATTATTTTGATAAATATATTTAGATGAATTAAGCCATGTATTCACTAGGGGACAAATTGTCCCTCAACAGCACGCGCGGCATAGAGTCTACGTGACGTTGCAACGTCGTGCACTGTTCCACGACGTCGCGCACAACATAGCGAGGCATTTCTACGTGCCGTAGCAACGTTGCCATGCGCACGGTACCCGAGCGTACTCACTGCAACATTCCGCGGAGCGTCAGTACCACGTGGTATGTTTACAAGTGAATACGCATGCGCTGTATCTGTCAAGATGACAATGCGGGGAAACGAAATCGTTCTTGAACTCATCGAGCTGTATCGATCGAAGATCGCATAGAATGTTCGTCCTTCTTTCTCTTTGCAGTAAATAATTTCGCATTCTCCTCTTTTTTCTCCTCTTACTTTTCGATAAACTCATTAACATAAACAGATACGCGGCTGTCATCATAACCTCATAGGGCGATATATTTCCGCGACGTCTGGAAAACAATAATTATTTGCAAAAAGGACCTTGTTTTTAATAATATTCAATTTACTACAGTAAAACCTCGTTAATTTGAAATTGCGACCCAAAAAAACATTTCGAATTGCGCGGAACCCCGTTTTCGCCAAATGAGATACCGCAGCTGTCATCCATAACTTCATCGGGTGACGTTTCCGCGACAAGATATGCGAGTCCCGGTGTGTACACGTCAAATGACCGCGTCATTGTCCCCGAAACATGAGCGTAGATATTGATGCGACATGCCGAGCGGAATGTTTCGCGATTTGTCCCCCAGTGAATACATGGCTTTATATTCAATACGCTTTCTGAGACCCTGGTCGCCGAGGGTTACAGTATTGATTTTGAGTGACAAAGGGAATGTTGTGATTTTTCTATTTAAAAATTATATTTCCCTTCGGTGTTGGCGCCGCGACTTGTACCCGGAGCTCATAAAATATGTAGGGGTGAGTGATTTGAGGGTAGCAGTTAGGGTGGGGCCAGAATTAAACACCGCATGAATTACATATTTACATTGGCGTTATCTACTTATTTCACAGGTAACATAATAACACAAAATAGGCGGAAAACCAATAAAATTAACCGTTATGTACTCGTAAATGTATTTTGTATATTCCGACCCATTCTTAAAATGAAACGATTTCAAGCATATCCAGTGGCTCTGTTTATTAAATAAAATTTTGAATTGTATTAAGTGCTTATAATATTTCCATACAGCGCGTATAATATACCCGTAAGACATATACAGGGTTATTTGTAAAACATTAATAACCTCGCAGGACTTTACTCGTGCCTTGATTATGAGCCGAAATTGTTCAAGATATCATGACCTAATTTCAATAGTTATAGAGATATGCGACATCAAAGTTATCATTTTTTTTCAATATTTCTGACTTATTCTTTGTAAAACGTTGGACTTTCATTATAGTAACTAATATCTATTACGAAAAATTAATTCGTTTCAATACAAGTTCAATAAAATGATTAAAACACTGAAAAAATTCCAATTGGAATGTTTTCCAATTGGAATTTGAAGGTTTTTATTTTTTTATTTGACTTGTATTGAAGAGAATTACTGTTTCATATTCGGTATAAGTTACTGTAGTGATAGTTCAACGTTTAACAAAAAATAAGTCAGAAATATTGAAAAAAGAATGCAAAATTTGATGTCGCATATCTTCTTAACTATTGATATTGGGTCATAATAGCTTGAACATTTTCGACTCATAATCAAGGCAGGAGTATAGTCCTGCGAGGTTATTAATGTTTTACAAATAACCCTGTATATCATAATTTCCATGAAGAAAAATATTATTTTCTGCTTTAGTATTTTTAGGTGCTCTCAGTTTTTTTTTCTTTGTGACCAATTTCTATCAGGTGATGATTATAAATGATGATATAAAATTAAATTAAACACAAATTCACTGGTGTCTGATTATTACAGACTTTATTTATTTTATTTTAATTAGAATGACACTTACATAAATTTTGATAATACTTACATTTAATAATTTGAAATAACGACATACGGCAGGTATACATAAAAACGAGTTGCCGAAAATATATAATTACCCACATTTTGTAAAGTTTACTTTGTAGTTTACACCGCAGAAGAAACGATGGTTCCGAAACCGGTTACCAAAAATATAGCGGTTCAATCCAAGTGGATGTGTTTCTAACTTAATTTAATAATAACCACTAAGTAATAGCCGATTTCAACAATATATATATATTAATTTTAAATCAATGTCATTTTGACTACTTTAGTCCGTATATTTTGATAAAAAATTTCTGAAAAGTTTTGTGAGCAACCCTGACCCACATCCTGTTTTATAATGGCAGCTGCTCGAAAAAAAATCTAAAATTAATTTATATTGATCCTACCGAAGTAGAAGTAGAAATTTTCCTGATTCTTAAAAGAAATTATTAAATTGCAAATATTTTTCCGGAAATTACCCATTCATAATAGCGTTACACCCGTGAAAAATCACGGGACATAATAATTGCAGAATTTTGAAGCTGAAAATTCATGAATAAAAAAACATTTGTTTTTTTAAATTGGCTTTATTCGCTTAAACCTAAAACTAAATATAATATTTTTTAAATGTCAAGACCGTCTAATTTGGTGGGCGACTCTTGCATGTTGCCTGAGCCGTTGCGTGTTGCGCGCTGATTGCGTGTAACACTCTAATTATCGAATGTTTTATTTCCAGCTTAATTCCAGCAAGTTACGGAAGATACGGATAGATAGACGGACATTGAAATTATTTTATTTATATTAGATTTTACGTTATATTAAGAGTCGTATATGTCAGTATCGTTCATATTTATGTAGCGTAACAAATATTGTTCTGAATGAAGTAAATTATTAGAGGTTAAACTAGCGATGCCTTACAGAGTCCTGCCATTCTGGTACCAACACTGACGTATGGAAATGATGCTATGAATTTAGTAGTTTAGTAGAGGAAGAAAAAAATACACTGTATGCATTAAAAATGACGGCACATAGACTTATACATGACAAATGCATTTATGTTAAAGTATTGAATACCATAACAAACTATAATTGAACCAATAATAAATTGATCATGAAAAAGAGCTGCAACAACGTCAAAAATGACGGAACATTGTTTCGCGTCTTTGTTAAGCCCTAGTATACATTTGTAGCATCTTTTTGGCGCTACACGGAGAGGCGGCTGTGGCAACGTGCGTGAAACGACCAGTTCGGGTTTGGTGGCTCGGGGTTCATACCCCATCTCCGGCCGTTTAATTTGTTTTTTTAGTCGTGAATTCGAACGAAATTACGGACGTTACACGATGTTACGGATTCCGACGCCAATTTATCGGCGCTGAAATGAAATGAAAGTAAATAACCAAAAAAAACCCTCAACAACGGAATGTGCTTTCCGTTGTGCTGAAGCAGATTTTTTTGGAATGACTCTTAATTTATTTACGTCTTACAGATATGCCGGTGGTGACCTTGAAGCTGGGATCCACCCTCAACCCTGATGACATCAAGGAAGGGGATGACGTCTACTTCGAATGCAATGTTCGAGCCAACCCCAAGGCGTACAGGCTTGCCTGGTACCACAATGTAAGTCCATTCAAATATTCGCTATAAATAAGTTTTATTCCATCAGCATTGTAAATTATATTTTTCAATGATTACTCAAAATGAAAACAATTCATAAAAATGCAGGTATAACAAACAATCGAAAAATGGATTCAAAAATTTTATCGTATCTTTAATAAATGGATTCAATTAATTTATTTAATAAATGTACCATCAACACCACGACTAAACATAAGACTTCCGATCAGACTGATCTTATGATGGAGTGGATGAAACCTGGAGTAAATTAAATTGTAGATTCGTACCGAATATCTTTTATTTCGTCACCATAAACATAATTAACACTGGGAAATGTTAACTCTCAGTCATAGAGGAGATGCTCCATGGAAATAGACATGATGTATCCATTTTTTTTTAAATTTATTATAAACTTATAGTTTATTATGAACCTGAATAAGCGCAAATAAAAAATTAATTACGTCTTTGTAATAATAATAATAATGAATAAATTACAGCATAACCAGATTGTATTTGCAAGACCTGGTCCGCCATATCAATTACAAAAAGTAGGTACATATCAGTTACAGAGAAGCAGAAGAAGACTAAATTAATTTATGTACAATAACTAATTTTAAAAATAATACATACCAGAAAATACGATAATGAATACACATATATAAGCAATTTGAAAATTCTAAAATAATAATTATAGCTAAAAAGATTTATTATAAGATAATTAATGAGTATAATAATTATTTTTGTTATAATCCAGAACGTTACGGCTATGGAAACATATATCTTTAATTAGAGATCCAAAAAATCACCCAATTTCTACTTAATATAAATAAATGTTCCTAATAGAAATGCAATTTAATCGAGGGTGATGTTGGCAACAAGGTACCGAAAAAATGGTGTACCTATATCTTGTCCTTTTCCAACGAAGTCAAAATCGACCCTTTTTTGGATATTTTTATATTCACGCTTTTGAAAATGTCATCGTCCATGATCTTCCCAAACAGTGCAACGCCAGATGCAAATAAATCCTTTGTGAGAATATCCAATAACGCATCAGACGTAAATATCAATTTAACCGAATCGATATGCATTTTCTCAATCTCTTCTCGTTTTCCGTCCCTGGGGAAATATAACTTCATCTTAGCCTCTGGAGCGCCCGGGCGCATTGTACTGTGCTCCAGTTCCGGTCAGTTCGTCCTGTACA
This sequence comes from Agrypnia vestita, assembly GCA_016648135.1. Classification (NCBI taxonomy): domain Eukaryota; kingdom Metazoa; phylum Arthropoda; class Insecta; order Trichoptera; family Phryganeidae; genus Agrypnia; species Agrypnia vestita. The sequence goes on from JADDOH010016554.1 coordinate 11,880, forward strand.
TTCCTCCAGTAATCCCCACAAATAAGCTGGAGACAGTGACAATCTCTGGAGCAATCGCATCAGACTTCCCGTTCGATAAACATGACTGCAAGAGTAAAAAGTGCCGGCACGAATGTTTTATTAATGGACTGCAGGCTCCGGTGGCAGAAAGATAACAAAGATTTCTACACGGGGCGCTGAATTTAAAAGTTTAAAGACTGTTATAAAGTCTTATCCCTTCAGCTGTGATCAGTTTGTTCGGTAGGACACTATAGTGTTTAAAATCCGTACAAGAACATCGTTCGAAAGCGTCACTTTTAACCTGCACGACGCAAAGCAAGGTTATGTGTTTATCAACCTATGTATGTATGTTTGTTCTTTTGTGGCGCTCTAGAGACCAAACGCGTGGGCCGATTTTGATGACTTTTACGTGAATCGATTTCTCTTAATCTTAAGAGTGAATAAATAATGGCTATCAACGCATTTAAGGGAGGGGTAAGGTTAATTCGTACAAAAAAGGCATGTTTTGTGAATTTTTTGTGACGACACAGTTAAAATCTCTTTATTAAAACTAATAGTACATTAAAGTATGACATTTGAAGAATATTGTGTAAAATTTTCAAGAAGAAATATTAAAAAATACGGCAATGGCAGCAATTATTCGGACGTGTCTCGGAAAAAAGTAGAATTGCGGTATCCATCGTAACTTGGTGCTAGATCATCTGAAATCAAAAAATCAAAGTTCATTCGTTAGATAATAGATTTTCCCAGGTAACACTGGGAGGGTTAACAATTTTTTGGAACAATTTGAAGGGAAAAACGCGATTTTTTGCGAAAAATATCGACTAATTTGTTATTAAAAAATAAATATAACAAATTTGAAAAAAGTCTCCAGCATTACCTCGTAAATTATGTACAGAAATAGTGTTCAAAATTTCAAAAGGATCGGTGCAGTCGTTTTGAAGTTATGATGGACACCGACTTTGAAAACGTGAGATGTGGGGAAAACGCTTTAAAGTTTTGCACACTAAAATTCAAAATAAAACTCAACACTTATTTTATACTTACACATAATCGTCGATGCCATATTCACACAGCAAAGAGCTTTCATCATCAGCATTTTTTTGTCCTTGTCTACGCAAAACTCTTCCAATACAAATAGCACGTCCGGTAGTCCTCAGGTGAGCGCGTCTCTTAGCTGCCCGAGCAGGTATAGAAAATGAGTCTGAGTATCGCTCAAATGTTCATAATTTCGTCAATTTTGCTCCGATTGACTTGAAATTTTGACACAATATTCTTGCGATGTTATACATTCATTTAAAATTAAAAATAAAATGCAAAAAAAAAAAGTAAAAAACCTTACCCCCCCCCCTTAAGTTAAATAATGCGGAATGTATTGTACATTCGTGTCTTGTGTCACACACAGACGCGCTACCCTCGGTGGGGGAGGGCAGATAGCGGGTAGCAGATAGCGGGTAGCAGATCGCGGTCAAGCGAAACAATTAATTGGGCCCGTCCCGGGGCATTTGACATTAATTCAGATGTCCTTCCGCGCCGCAAATAGAAGGAGCTCCCGAGGTCCTGTCCCTCCGTATTTATTTATGTGGACAGGGCCGGACCCGACTCACAAACTGTTTACAAAATCTTTAAACACGATGAAAATTAAATGACCTCCATTTTGGATCGGTTTAACGTAAAGGGTCGGCGCTGTTACTTATCTTCGCACGAGAGATGTACAGCAGATCTTTTATTCAGCGCGGTCATGGGGTAGCTACCCAGCTACCCCATCACTGCAGCGGCCCGGAATCGCAACAGTCAACGTGGTGAAGTCGAAAAATTCTTCAGGAAATCCCATTTACAAAACAGAAATAATTTTCTCGATATCTTGAAATACAGCCGAGTTAGAGCTTGACCAACGAAAAGTGGCGACTTTGGATCTAAAACCCGCCCCGCCCGCACCGGCGGTAACCCCTCGTCCTGTCATTCAGTTCAATCTCGTATTTGCGCGTGAGCTGTGAGATCTTGATTTTCAATATACACTGAATTATCATGTCCAAAACATCCAAAACAGTCCTGGATGGTGCAAGAATAACTGCCAATGAAGTATTAAAGTTTTGCGGAGCTGAAAAAGCAAATAAATGACCAATATTGCCGTTTGACAGGACTCGAGATAGAGTGGTCGCCATTACTGGTTTGTTTCTTTAGTGTTGCCCGACCAAATTTCTATTAAAGGTTCCGAAACCGGTCACCGAACACTCTGTATATTATGTATTTTGTAATAAATTTACACCCTGGCAACTTCTGTTTCGCGACAGGGACGCCCTCCTTCGCACGCCAATTTATACTGGTGGCATTCTACAGACGTTCAAAGTTGCGTGTTTTAAAAACGTTCGGTTTATGCCTTCTTCTTTCCTTTAAGGTACTGATACACAAGCTTATTAGTGGCACATGAGCATGTGTAGTATTTACCTTCTTTAACCCTTGCTTAATAGTGGCATGTGTGTACGCACATTGCTAGTAATGAGCATGCTCATTAGTGGCACGCTCAAAAATCAACCGCCGGTTGGTTTATGAGCATGCTAATGTCATTCACCATGAGAAGGGGTATCTTTTGAGCATGTGTGAACAGGCTTGCTTATTATGAGCATGCTAATGTCATTCGCGGCTAGTATCGATTATCAATGCGATCTTCTCAGTCCGCGACAGATGAAACAAATATGACGCGTTGGGGAGATGATAAAACATTACTTTTCGTGACTTATTATAGGAATCACGAATGTCTGTGGAATACTCGATCACCGTTGTGTAAAAATAATATAGCAAGAAATAATGTTTATGAAACTTTATGATTCATATACCGCACATCCAACACGTCCTTAATACTAAATTTGTTCCCTCTTATGACCTGAAAAATCCTACCCGGTTTGTGACTCGCTGTTCTGCTCTAACAAGTTGACAAATTCTGTATTTAGGCTAGTTATTAATAACACCTAATGATGAGAGGGGCCGCTCCTCTCGAATCTAGAGTAATGACAAAAATAACTCAACGCGTGTAAATTACAAAGTTAAGTTTATTATACATTAAAATAAGGAGTGTCCGTTAAACTAGAGAAATTTCGACCGTTCATTTATTTTTATTTTTTTACTAATTCTATTCTAGTTCGTGAATGCTCGCGAAAACTGCTTTCATTTATTTGTTGAGAACAGGTTAGAATGTCGTTTTTGCAAACATTCACGAATTGCAATAGGATTTGTTAAAAACAAAATAAAACCGAAAAAGCTACATTTAAACAGACATCCCTTACACCTTATATAGCGCCATTTCCTTAATGCCTTCATTATGACGACGTATACCTACCTTTGTTCAATAATACAAAATTACTTTCTGACCACATTATAGATTTTTACTATTTCTTTGTAAAATATAACAATAATTAAAGACGAATTAAAACATATAACATAACACTAAACTTACAGAAATTTAATATATTTCTAAAATGTCAGATGTTTTGAGATGTCAAGACTTTGATAGATTCAATTATCATCAATATCGTATCTTATGAATTTCCAACGTCAAATGATTTAGTCAGAATCAGATTTGAGTAATGTACAATTCTTCAAAACTAAGCAGAAATCTAGAAGAAATAAATTATTATTTGATTTTTTCCCAAAAAAACCCAATTTTGCTGTCATCTGTGAACCAATTGTTTTGTAAATTTTCGAAATTCGTAGTGATGTACCTATTATACCGACGGAGTAATTCAAATTTAGAAAATATTCCGCGACGTTATCGGGCCGCTATGCTAATAATCAAACTTTTCTAATGATTCCAATTTGAAAAAACCAATCAAATTTCTAAATATCCGAAATTATACTATAATTATTTTTTTTTAACGAAAATTTGATAGATCTTCTTGATCGTCGCCAAGAGTCTGCTTGCCAATTTTCAGCTCGATTGGATCACGGGAAAAGGGTCAAAAATCGATCCAAAGTTTTTGTTGACGGCAAGCAAGCAGACGCCACGAGTTAATATAAAGGGAGTAAAAATAGAACATTGTTGTTAATTACATTTTTACAAGTTTTAATTAAGTATACATTGTATCCTTATGAGAGAACCGTTGACCACAAAACAATAAATAGTGGTTTAAAAATTATTTTTATTAAAATGTACATAATATGTATTTTATACATGTTATGTACATTGACATTGAGCTGCAATATTTTTTGTTTCATAAACGTAAATCTTGCATCGACTTTCAGCCGATCTAAATCGATATTTTATAAAAATGTGCTACCCTCTCTACAGGAGGCAATTAGAGAGGAAATTGTTTATATTTTCGAAAATAAATGTGCGTTGAATTATTATCTGCATTATTTCATATATTTTATGTAAATATGCTATAGCCATCTACAATCGGAAATTTAATAATATTATATAATTATATTTATTATATTAAATTTAATAATATTATATTATTATATTATATATACGTGAAATAATTTAAATACAGAACACATAGAACATTTAATTTAAACATTTAAACATATGGCTTGGTTGTGATACCTCTATATTTTATTTTAAATTAAAGAATGAAAAAATATACTTTTTAATGTATTATTTACATATGTGGGGTATAAAGGCAGCAATATCAAAAAAAAAATATTTTGACTGCGGTCACCGTGGATTACTAATATAAATGGTACTGAATTCTAGATTTTATGTTTCTATCTATCCCTTTCAAAATCATATTTCCTATAAATTTATAGGTTATCCTTCCTGTAAAATCTCAAAAGCAGTACATTATAAATTAGTAATTATGGATGACTGCATTCAATTTTTTTTTTTGATATTGCTGCCTTTACTTTTATACCCCACGTATGATATTCTTCCGAATTTTTAACATATACACTACAATACGCATGAAAATTATTGTTCTTCATTTTTTTTACTTATATAAATTATTTTAATTAATTATTATGACTTTTTGAACGAAATAAAGTGATAGTGTTCTTAGAAAACACATATAAAAATATTGTTATATATTTTTGATAGCATTAAATCTGAGGTTAAGTCAATATAATTAAAAACCAGATAAATTTTATGAAAAGCCCATTACTTGATATAATCCTCATTTCGGCGTCCACTTGTCAATTACCCCCACCATAACTGAGGCCACACCCCCGTTCAAAAATTTATTTGTTTGCTGGAATAAGTAATGGATAGTTAGCACGCGTCCGTCCTGGCGCAGATAAGTGCTATCGAAACCGATAGACGTAGAGTTACTGCAAGTGGTCAATACAAAGCTATTTAATTAGTTAATAATATTGTTATATACTTTTAAAACCAAGATAATGCTTTGTAAACTGTATTTTTTCCAAGCGCATTGTACTCGCTTAAGATCTCCCACAACAGCTCCACTCCGCCCCCACCAGGGTCCTCCCCGCAGAGGGTAGCTTCTGTTGGATTAAGTAATGCGGACCAGTCTCCTGTTATTCGCCTATTTGTCAAGCTGCTTATTTACCCGAGCAAGGAGCATTCCAAGGAGTTTCTCTAATAATGGACTTCTCCGCACAGATTAGTTTGATCATGTACAGTCCCATTTGATTGCGCTGGATAAGATATGTGTTCGGGATATTTAATAACGGTTCACTTGATACCGAGCAAGAATTCTTGTAATGTAATATTGTTTTATAAATGCGTTCGATAGTGGTACCTACCTACTTTAGTAAATTTAAATTAGCGGATTCGTTTGTCTTATGCATGGGCGTACTATAAATATAGACTAGTTACAAATCAAAATATCTGCTACACAAAACTGTAACACGAATTACTGTGAACATAGACGCACATCGCGGGAGTTGGTTAGCGCTATAAGAAAGAAAGAGAAAACATCATAGACTGCCAATATAGAAAATACAGAAATCTCCGTACTCTGAAGTCGGTTTGAATTTCTCTACAAATTATTGAAATAAAACTCACCTATGAAAGGTTATATCGTCTTCTTTATTATGTGATGAAGCATTTCAACGATTAACATAACAAACAGACGTATTTAATGTTGGATTTTTTAATTTTTTTTATTAAGGCAAAAATCGCAAAAGGCAAAAAGTAAATACTGCGATTAGCTACAACTTTATACGCATTCGTTCTCCAAAATTATGTTTTTTTGTCCTTTCTTATACGTGGTTATGAAAATACTTTCAATTTCTTTCTGACTAATAGATTTAGTACGCAATAGAAGACAGCAAAGACTAGATGTCTCAGATTTGCTTTTTAGTGACTAGTCTATATTCATAATACGTCTATGGTCTTATGTGTCGATCAATTTTCTAATTAACTATGTAACTAAACATCATGCCATTTCATCCATCTTCTCATGTACGCTTTTTGATTGGTGGTAACAATTTGTTCAGTCTTTAAACGAAATTACAAACGAGTTTCTCTTGATTACAAATATCTAAAAATAATCTAAAATCTAATAATTACACACAATAAAAGCACGACCGCATTGCTTTGTGGCTAGAAAAAGATGGTAAAGAGCCTCATATTGTTTACATCTCTCTTCTACATCTTTCATTCTTGATAAAACATCATTCTGTGTCATCGTCGCGTCCTTAAATGTAAACTATCATATTTAACAGCGTCGCCTGTTCACACACGCTACGGTACGCCTCAGCGCGTTGACAAATAACGGCGCATAAAGGAGCACGTTGCTTTGGCGGGGAACAGCGACCGCTCGCTGTCATGGCGGATCTCTTGGCTTTTATTACAAAACATTACGGAGGCGCGCTTTGCGCCCGTCATCTCTTTCGCAAAATTTTCTTAATTTTTAGAAAGCTTATTTCGTAACCAATTATAATATATACCTACATATATTACAATCTAATAATTACTTCATGTATTAAAATTAAAATAAAAAGCGGTAACGCATCACGAATACATATATAGGTAGGTTTGTGTCTTTGGTTCCAAAAAAAATTCAATGAAATATCTAAAATAAAAATAATCTCCCTGGCGGCAGAGTACTGAAACTGGTCTTCTGCGCAGCAGGCGGGGGATACTAATTTCTACATTACCGACAGTTATGAATCAGACGTGAAAAATAGACGTTCATAAATATCTTTAGTACCTACTTATTTTTTATAACTAAACTTTTTACAAATTTCACAAGGTGTAACTATTTTTCAAATAAAATTCATTGCAAGTACTAAAATTAAATTTTAAGAATACAGACTATAAGTAAATAATAAAATATAGCAAAATAAAAGTTAAAGCCTTAAATTCTAACATAAAAATGGCATTATACACTTATATAACTAATATTTAACTGTCACCTTTATTTGAATATCAAATAATATTCAATATAGTGTTAAATTTGATTTTTATAAATAATAAAATATAAATCAACGCACTAAATACTTATACAAAAAATAGCATTATATACAATTTGACACTAGGTAGGTACATTCTTTGGGGAATTTTTGAGAGTCGATATTGGGTGTCTCCAAAACTGTTGTGATTCCAAAAAAGTCCTCGATCCAAGTAACTGTAAAGGTAAATTAATATAAAACACAAGGTAAAAATGAAAATATTCTAAAATTTCCAACGAAAATGATACATTATACACAGTTTTCATAACAAATTTTACTGGGACACCCGCTGAGTGAACATATGCTACGTTTTAATTCTAACATTCACGTATCGACGAAATTATTTGTGGTAGGCGTATTTCAATGAACGAAGTTAAAAGAAAAATTGATCCATCAAGAAAATTTACATTTATTTTTTGTTTAATAATAAGAAAAAAACAAAGTGAAACTTAAAAATACACGGTGTAACGAATAAGAAAAATATCAGAAAATATATGGCCCAATACAATTTTCCACTTAGTAGAATGAATGGATGAAATTCTATACACTCGTCAAAGATTTTATATAATAATAACATTATGAATACGTATTTTATTCTGTACGAAATTTTTCATTTATCATGCGTGTTGGGTTCTTATTTCTAGTTATAGGTTTAGTTTTTTTAATATATATCCTATATTATTTCTTGTGTACTTTGGGTAGAGGTCTTTTCATATAAGCTTGCAATTGAGTTAGTGTGGGTGCAGTGCGTAATACGCGCATTGTTTCGTTGTGTTAAGTTTACGGATACGAGAGGGGCAAAAGATGAAAAGATAGAGACTAGAGAAGGATAAAGAGAGAGACGTCAATCTCAAATATAATGCAGGTTTTGCCGTGGAAACTGCATCTTCTAACTATATCTTAAATTCCCCACTGCAAAGGCTTCCTAGACTAGCAAACAGATACGAGCAACTGGACGTCTTCGCCAATAACTGTATATTATTCAAACATATTTTAAAAGGTTTATTGATAGTATTTGTCTAATTGGAATTAATTAATTGATTTGTATTTGTATGTATATTTTTTATTATAATATGACTTTCAAAGCTTGTGCTATAGCAATGTATAATGTAATATATACATTATAACTTTTTTGTTTTTAAATTTCTAGTAGGTGTATTATGTTTTTCTTATGCTTCTGCTTTTTATATACTTGGTTTTTACATCATATTATACTTATCTTTATATACTTTCTACATTTTAAGTATTTTCTTTTCTCTTTATGTCATTATTATGTTTACATGTTATTGTTTTTTCTCTTTAAACTATATATTCTGTTAATGTACACTTACCTATCTGTTGTAAAAGCCCTTAAGGCCTTAATTAATAAATAATATAAATAAATAATGGATAGGTACATCTACTCATGAAAATCTGATATATGACCGTATACCTACATTATCTACATTGTAAGTAGCTACCTACATACTATCTGTTACCCGTAAAAAATGATGGAACATTGTTTCGCATCTTTGCTAATCCCTAGTATATATTTATAGCATATTTTTCGCGCTCCACGGAGAGGCGACCTTAACAACATGCGTGAAACGGCCGGTTCGGGTTTGGTGGCCCGGGGTTCAAGCCGTTTAATTTCGGTCCTTTAGGCATGAATTCGAACGAAATTACGGGGACACACACGGAATTATTATGTTTGATATTATTACGGATTATACAACATTTTTTTATAGAATATACATTGAGTGAACAAAACTATGCATAACCCTGGAACAACACCCAAGCTTAGCGAATAAACGTATTCAACTTTAATTTAGCTCCAGTGAAACTTATTACACGACACTTATTGCTGTTCAGCGCCATTTCGTTTCTTCTGCACCACGAGTTTAATTTTTCAAAAACTTTTTTCACCTCGTTTTATTTTTGAGCACGTCCATGGTACGGAATATTTTAAGGTCGTACGAACATACACTTTAGAAAGGGTACAAAGTATTTGATACTGAAAATGAAAAGCATAGGCCCAGAAGTGATTCTTTCGAAACCTCCAAGTTTTAATGAATAAATTATGTGGCCAAAAACAAGGTAAATTATAAATTTTATTAGACATTTAAAATTATTTATTAATAATAAAGTAACATAAATCAAAAAATGTATATTCAAACGCAAGAATGGTATAGGTAACACTCTCTTAAATTGTGAGTACCCTGTACCAGTAAAGATGAAAATAAACAAAATGTAAATTTGAAAGTACACAAAAATATCGTCACAAGATGATAGAAGCAGAAATAATTGTACGTAATCTGGGATTTTACAGCACTATACGATTTTACACTAAAATGGAAATTGCTACAAAAGTCTTGCATAATCTAACAGTTTTGCGAAACGTCCAAAACAAAGATCGCTATAAATACGGAGGCATCATGCTGCGCAGGCACAGTTGTTTGATAAACGACACAGCCTTAGAAGCTAGCGAACGGAAACCCACGCGATACCATAAACGAGTAATAGACCAGAGTAAAGCGAAATAGAAAAGTACCTACCCACGTATTTGTGTAATATTCAGGAATGACAGGTAGAGCGGATTACTAAATTGGTGTGAATTAAAGAACGTTGCTCCGATCACATTCGTGTCCAGTGACTTGAGTTGATAAATAAAACTTTAATAAAGATGTATTATACATGTCTCATAGAGACGAAATTATATTTTTTATGAGAAAGTAGGTATGGAAGTCTTCAGGTGTTCATAGGGCTTATCGGACTTATAGGACTTATCGTACGGCTGGCTTAAGTGATCACTTTACACAATATAACGTTCACCATTTTCACCCATGATAGAATACCAAATCCATTAATTTTTGGAAGTTTTATGTATTGCGTTCTGAAAAATTTAGTCAAACTCGAAATATTCTGAATTTGAAATAGCCACGATCCCGTCAAAATGTTATAAAAATTTCGGACGATTTTCGTGGTGAATTTTGTAATAAACTGGGCACCTTCTGAATGAATGAATTGAATGAACGTATGCAACATAAAAATAAAGAATATTTTAAATTTCTTTAAATAATATGTGGGGCATAAAAATAGTGATAGCAATGTCAAAAAAATGTTTTGGTTGTAGTCACCGAGGATTACTCTTAAAAAATGTACTGAATTCTAGATTTCATGTATCTATCTATTCCAAAATCATGTAGGTATCTTTTAAATTCATATTCTACTAGTTGTTCGTACCCGCCGTTGTACGGGTGAAGGATTGAGTTGAAAATAAATTTGTGGGGGGATACAAAAGGTTCGATTCGAACGGTATAGATTTGCATCGAAAATATATCAGGGGAGAGGTAAGGGTAAAATAATAGGGGGGAAATGTCACCTTTGTTACCCGCCGGGTCCATAAGTGTGCAAAATTTGAATCGTATCGGACAAACTGTGTAGATTTGTATAGAGAACAGACAGACAGACATTGAGTTTTATAGGTATACTTATTTAAAAAAATTCTTATTTTAAATTGGTTTTCGATGGGCTTAGTTTACATTTATAAATAGTAAGATTCCAGGGGTAAAAGAATTGGGGGAAATTCACCTTCGTTACCCGCCGAGTCCTAAGTAATAAGTTTCCAAATTTTAAGTCCGATCGGTCAAACTTTGCAGATTTGCATCGAAAATATATCAGAGGGAGGGAAAATATCATCTATGTTACCCACAGAGTCCGAAAGAATAAGTTACCAAATTTTGAGTCCGATCGTTCAAACGGTACAGATTTGCAACAAAAATATATCAGGGGGAGGGGAAGGCTAAAATAATAGGGGGGAAATGTCGACTATGTTACCCGCCAGGTCCTAAAGCATAAGTATGCCAAATTTGAATCGAATCACACAAACGGTGTAGATTTGTATAGATAACAGGCAGACAGACATTGATTTAACTGTAATTTCGTATATTTTATACTCACCGTATGTATTACCGAGAAGCGAATCTCGACGTTTCGTTGGATACTTATATAGGATAAGTAGAAGAAGAGAACACTCCACAACAAAGTGCATTCAATTTACGCCCTAGAAAGCAGCATCTTTAATCAGTCCGACCTCCACCTCCGCGGGTAAAGGTCGTCCTCCTGATGACGTTGGATAAGTCTCCAACGAAACGTCGAGATTCGCTTCTCGGTAATACATACGGTGCGTATAAAATTTTTCGAAATTACAGTTAAATATGTCTAACGACCGTAATAACAACCTTAACTCTTTAAAAAGACAGACATTTTTTATAGGTTTAGATGTTTCCTATAAAATCTCGAATTCAGTGCATTATAAATTAGTAATTCTTTTTTTTTGGACATTGCTGCATTTGCTTTTGTACCCACGTACGGAGTATCGAGCCAATTGCGCGGATTTCGTGTTGAACATCTGCTTTTCGAAAAAATGGCTCCCTCATTACTCCAGTTCTATTCTCCGTATGAATTTGAATTTAAAATTCCGCCCGGAGTTGAGCGTTTCCTTTACGATACTAGCGCCGCCAACAATGCTCGGAGGAAACTGCTCGGCGCTGGAAGACGGCCTTTTCCCTCCCGAATCGGGACTTGGCAGCCATTTTATGTCCGACACTCGGTCGGCTATAGCCGCTGTAAACTGCGTTATCTCCGCGCCAGCTCCCGCCCGCTTGAAGAGTTATCCCGCCGAGTACGCGAGGAGCTCCTCCCGTGTGTACACACACACCCACCTACGAGCGCGCACGGAGCGCGAATACGGTTTCGTACAAAGTTTCAAAATGTAACCACGCCAGACATTTTCGCTGTCCTTTTACATGAAAAATGAAAAGACTCGTCTTCAGATTAATTAATGGTGAATCTTTTATTAACAACTAGCTTAATCCTTAACCCGGCGCAGCACGGGTTAAGGATTAAGTTGAAAATAAATTTGTAGGGGGTAACTAAGGTTCCCCCCACAAATTTGCATCCAAAATGTATCATAGGGAGGGGAAAGGATAAGAGGGGAGGGAGGAAATGTCACCTATGTTACTCGCTGGGTCCTAAAGAATAAGTTTTCATATTTTGAGTCCGATCGGTCGAACGGTACAGATTTGCATCGTAAATATATCAGGGGGACGGGAAGGGGTAAAATAATAGGAGGGAAATGTCGCCAATGTTACCCGCCGGGTCTTAAAGTATAAGTATGCAAAATTTGAATCGAATTATATAAACAGTGTAGATTTGTATAGAGAACAGACAGACAGACATTGAGTTTTATAAATATGGCTTTTTAATAACAACGCTTATATTTGGCCGTGTTCTGAAATAGGCAATATTTCTTCTGGTTTGTGTCTTCTGGGGTATTATGCCGTGTTATTACGACCTTTCTGGCGGACGTTTCGGATCCCATTGCAGGGTCCATCATCGGGGCTGATGATTGAGCACATCAGCCCTGATGTTTGACCCCGCAATGAGATCCGAAACGTCGGCCAGAAAGGTCGTAATAACACGGTATAGTATCAAAGAAGACACAAACCTGAAAATTCTGAGTGGCCGAGAAAAGCTGAGAACATTCTTAGCAATATTTGTATTTCTGAATCTTGACAGTTGTTATTGTATAACATTGTACCTAATGCCGCCAATTTTGAAGTTTTAAGTTTGACAGGTTTGAAAATAATGAATTCAATCAATTAGAATGCTCATTATTAAGATTTGTGAATATCTTAATGTTTAAAACCAAATTAATTAATCAATTAGAAAGACATACAGAAAAATCAAACGAAAAAATATTTTGCTGCTACCGAGATTCGGACCACGGATCTCCTCCTATCCGGGGCAGGCGCGCTGTCCAATTAAGCTATAGCGGCCTTGTACATTTCCGTGAACATGTCGACCTTATCTGTAAGTCTCATTTAATAATTGATTAACATATATTATTCATTTTTAAAGCAATCTACTTTTTCTGGTACGGTAGGCACAAATTACTTTGTGTAACTGACGCCAGAATTAATCGTTTAATTCATTTTTTTAATTTTGGACACATTTGATTCAACATACATATATTATGTTTAAGATCACACATTCTTATTGTGAATTTTCAATTTTTTCCGAACAAATTTCTGTGAAATTTAAAACCAAATTAATTAATCATAATTAACTATGATGGTAGATCCAGACATAAATTTATACAAGGGCCCAAAATTACTAAAAAATGTACGGTAAAAGTTCCTTATATACAGCTACTAAATACTTACAATCGAATTAGTATGTGTAAGCCAATAAGGGTATAAACACCAATACAACGAAACAATGTGCCTCGTACGCACGGCTTGCACATACTAATTCGATTGTCTTTCTTAAATGGAAAGAGGTCTACGTCCCGCTTTTCGAGTGTATTGGTCAGGCCTCTGATTGGTCACGCTATGCCAGTTCCATAGAGCCCAGATCACCACAGATTACAATAAACATGTTTTCACATACACTAGTAGCATTAGTTTTGGACACTTGGTATTTTCTTGATTCCTTTCAATTTTTTGCAAAAAAAAAATTTTTCTTGCATTATAAAAAACCGTTTTGAAACTTTTTTGTATAATATATATATGGTGCTCTTATTTAGAATGTAAGTATTTAACATGATTTAGAATTACAAAAAGTGTGAAATTTAAAAAATTCATCGAGCGTAAGCGACCCACGTACACAATATCGGGAAATTTCGTTTGTTTACCTCCCGATTCAATTTCAACCAATCTGTACGATTTCAGTCAATCACAGAAGGCGTGGGATTGTTGCAACCAATCAGGAAAGTGTTAGCAGTCATTGGTGGTACCTAGTTTCATTATATTTTTAGTCAGCCTTTTTCTTGTTTAAAAAGTAGGATTTAGATGGGGATAGTTTTCTGACAGTGTCCTCGATCGCGTCTCTCGCAGTTACCTAGCTATATATATACCTACATGTAATGTGAATACGGTGTAGTACAATATTTGAAAATGATACTTTGTGCACAATATGTCCCATGTTTGTACCTACCTATTCATGTTTGTAGTTGTTGGATCAAACCGATTTCACAAAAGTAGATAGGTACTTGGATGATTGATATATTGAATACAATGCCTAGGTATTGCCTACACGTACACAGATCTCTTGAAACGATCAAATGAAACTAGGAATAAAAGTCATAGAATCTGGTCGCTTATTTCACCGTATCAAATTTTGAAAGTTCTATAAATGTAATCAGATTTGAAAATATACAGGCTTCCCCAGAGTTAGCAGCAGAAACTTGGCGGGTAGATTCCTGACTATGTTAAGAGTCTAAAATGTTCAAGCAACAAAAAATTACTTTTTTCAATTTTTGCAAGGTTTTTATCATTTTATTCAAGTTGCATTAAAGCGAATGAATTTTTCATAATCGACGTAAGATACTGTAATGATATTTCAACTTTTTGCAAAAAATAAGTGTGAAATATTGGAAAAAAATGCAAACTTTGATATTGCATATCTCCATAACTATTGATATTAGGCCATTGTTGATTGAACATTTTAGACTCGTAATAAGTTAGGAATCTACCTGCCAAGTTTCTGCTGCTAGCGCTGGTACATCCTGTATAGAACTTTCAAAATTTGATAATGTGTGGATGTTCTCACGATGGACCAGCCATAAGCCAGCTCGTACAGGCTGTAAGCCATAAGCCGTATAAAAACACAATACATCGTATAAAAAGACTTCCACACACTTTTCTCATATTCATAGCTTCGTCTCTGTGAGTCTTCTATAATTATCGACTGGCAATGAAGAACCCGGATGTCAGCCTTCCAAAAATACGTATGTTCCCTAGGATATGCGGCGATGAGGAAGTATGCTAGTCCATTGACAGAAGTCGTACAATTTCTCGTACACCGGTCAACGATCATGGAACCCCTGTCGTCAAGCGACACCACTACGTCGGTATGCGCTTGCGGTCTTCACCGCAAGATGGCGACACGCATCCACGTAAGAATGGACAAAAATCGAATGAAAGATGGCAGATAGAGTACCACCACGATAACTAGGCATGCGAGGGAGGTCGCCACTGTCGCGAAACAGAAGTTGCCAGGTTGTAAATTTATTACACAATACATAATGTACTGAATGTCCGGTGACCAGTGTCAATATAAATTTTAGTCGGGTAACAGCGCGCTCCGCGGCGGCCGCTCTATCTGTCAAACTATCAGACAGTAATATCGGTCCATTATTTGCTTTTTCAGCTTCGCAAAACTTTAATACTTCATTGGCAATTGTTCTTGCACAACCCCGAACTGTTTTGGTTGTTTTAGACATAATAATTCAGTGTATATTAGTAATCAAGATGTCACAGCTCCCGAGCAAATACAAAATTGTACTGAATTATAGGGCGAGGGGTTGCCGCCGGGTGCGGGCGGGGCGGGTTTTAGTTCCAATCCTGCCGCGCGCCAAGTTATGTTGGGCAGGCAATACAGTAGCCGGCAAACATCTTGAAATTCTGCGGCGTAGTGGGGGGACGTTTGCGCATCTACCTTTCCACCAACGAGACCCAAATTTCGTCTTCTGCGCATTCCCCCACTTAGCCAAAGAATTTCATGAAGTTTGCCGGCAACTGTACCTATTTATTTACATTGAAGTTAACATCCTTTTAACGTCTTTCTCGATCTTATCTAAAGATACCTACCACATTGGTACCGCAATTACATTTAATACATTATTTCATTTTTCTTCTATTTTGTCATCAATTTGCCGCTCCTTTGAAAGCGTATTTCGCGATAAAGTGTGCAGTTTTCATCATAAGCTTTATACATCGGTTCCAACCTACCTCCCCCCGCTTCCCCTCGGTACATGACTCCGTAAAGCCGCAATTTCGCCGCGCTTTTAAACGGAAAAGGACAAAAAAAAATAGTCAAATCGACCGGTCCAGTATTCCGTGTTCAATTATCGGCGGGCGCCGGTCCAGTCAGGACTTTGGACAAACTTTTTTCAAGCTTTGAACGGGGGATAACTAAAAAATAACACAATTTCACGCGCGGGTTGCACATAGGACTCTCTGGCGCGGGGACCGGCCAGCGGGACAGCGGATTTTCTAGCGCAGCCGCCCCGCGACCTCATTCTAAAATGACAGTTTAATCCTTTCGGGTTTTGAGAAACAAATCACTTTAATGTCGTTGATTGAGGCGGCAGTACTTTGTGGTGCAAAGTGATATTTTTTTTAAATAAATCTAACGGTATCCTACACATAAAAATTTTGTTATATAATATGAACAGAGTTACGATTTTTTTTATTTGCAAGCAGCAGCCGCGTATTAAAAAAAATGGATGGATTTTCCGAAATATTTACATTGTCAGTTTATCAGAAAATTGACAATGTAAATATTGACTTTTAGAAAAATTAATAATCCCTACATAACGTTATTTACTTTACACTATAAGTAATAAAATTTTAATTATAATTAGAACACATGGACATATGGACCCTTCGGTAGATTTCGATTAAAATAAATATTTTTTTGAGGTGCTTTTAGGGCCTACTGGTAAAGTCAAAAAGTGATACACCATATTATTCTTAAATACTTCTTTAATATATTTACATATCGAGGGTAGAAAACCAAAAGAGCTTTAGTGATTATTTCGAACTTTACAGGAGAGCAAAATAATGTTTTGTCAATCTGATTTTGTCAATATTTCTTTCATCATCAAACGATTTCCATATGTGTTTTCCAGGCGCGTGCAGTGGGAACATTGAAGCATGACTTTTTTGTAAACGTATATTTTGAAAAAAAAAATAGAAATTAAATATTTACGCAACAGATTATTCTGATATATCAAAATATGAACATTATGATAATAATTGTGATAGAAATAGTACAAAATATATGTGGGGTATAAAAGCAAAAGCAGCAATATCCAAAATAAAAAATTAATGCAGTCATCGAGGATTACTAATTTAGAATGTAATGAATTCAAGATTTTATAGAAAATATCGCCTATAAATTTAATAAAGGAAACATGATTTTGGAAGAGATAGACACATCAAATCTATAATTTAATGCGTTCTAAATTAGTAATCCTCAGCGATTGTATTCAAAACATTTTTTAATTTTTTTGGATATTCCTGCCTTTGTTTTTATACCTCACATATGTTGTAATCCGATTTTTTTTCTAAATATTTGGTTACGTAAAGGTCTTGCTGCGATGTTCCCACTGCACGCTCATGGTGTTTTCTAATTTTGGATTAACAAATATGGAAATATTTTAATAATTAAATGAACATTGACGATATTAGATCGACAGAATTTTTTTTACTTTAATTTGCTCTAGTTTAATGTTCGAAATAATCACTTTAGCCCTTTTAGCTTTCCACCCTCGATATATAAATTACCTACGAAAGACAAGTATTCCATGGATGCAATGTTTCACTCAAATTTCTGTTAAAATGCCTGGCGGTGCTAAGTTTCCCCACTCTAAGCCATGAGCTAAGAGCAGAAAACTTTCCCACCGGCAGGGAACATTCAAGGATCCGAGCGGTTTTGATTCCTGGTTTCTCGGGAGAGAGGCGGGAGTGACTTTACAAGACTGAGTGACGTGCTCTACAATTATGTAGAGAGAACCTCGGTGTACAACGCATTCTCCCTTTGTTAGAGAGGTGCCTAGTTAATCTAGATTGGAAATTTTTATATCGGCAATCTGCGAACACGCATCCAAAGGGAATCTCAGTGATTTCATCAGATTTGACAAGACAAAAAACTAACCCATAAAAACCAAGTTTTTTTCATACTCCATTTCTCATTCACTAGTGGAAACTGGTTTGGCGCTTAACCTACGCGTTGGGCTTCGGTCGGGCGACGCTGCGAAAGGGAGTTATAAAAAATTTCCAAAAATCTACCGTATGCGTCGCATTTTCTTCATACAACTTACTAAGTTGTGTGAAAAACTATTAAAAAATTTTAAAAATCCAAAATTATACTAAAATTATCAATTTTTTTAACGAAAATTTGATATATCTTCTTGATCGTCGCCTGGAGTCTGCTTGCAAAGTTTCAGCTTGATTGGGAAAAGGGTTAAAAATCGATCCAAAGTTTTTTCGTCAGTCAAGCAACCAGACGCTACGAGTTAAAAGAAAGGGAGTAAAAATCTTATCAACAGAACCTCGCCATATACCTAGATTAGTTGGAGAGTCCATTGAAATATACAAACATCCTAATTTCAATAGAGGCTACAATTACAACTATCAAGTATTTGACGCACTGTTCTCACGACTTTAATTCCACCTTTAAGAGACGTCGCAGAAAATCCCGAAAATGTATTTTGAACCTACATATTGCACACTGGCGACCTTTATCGTAGAAGAAGTGAACACTCCACAACAAAGCGCATATAATTTACGACCTCGGAAGAAATAATCAGTTCGGCCTCCACCCCCGCGGTGATAAAACGCTCTCCTGGTGACGCTGAATAAGACCTCAGCGAAACGTCGAGATTTGCGTCTCAGTAAAATGTACGGTCCGTATAGAATATCCATTTTCTTTAACACAAATATGTCCAACGACCGTAATAACAACCTTAACTCTTTAATAGATTGGACATGTTGTCAGATGTGCTACTGGAAAGATCACTTAATGTTTTTTATGGCGATCTTAAAAGAATGTTACCCTGTTGCAAAGCTAGTGAAATAGATGGAAACCTGGTTTGTCCATTAGACTGAATTCACCAAAATAACATAGGGTCGATACACTTACAGGTGTTTTATCGAGGATGAACCCTTAGAAGGGAAATTTCTTTATTTCAATAGTATTTTAAATGTGCGGTGTTTTTCTGCCATGGATCATTTTTAGATATATTTTGATACATAGAAATACTACTTATTAGAGGGATGTCATGCCGCAACTTTTTTCACATTGTTCGAACACAGTCAGGAGTAAAGAATGTTCTTTGGTTTTCACGGCCACTCAGTATCTTCTGGTTTGTGTCTTCTGGGGTATTATGCCGTGTTATTTGACCAGAAAGGTCGTAAAAACATGACAAACACCCCAGAAGACCCAAACCAGTCAGGAGTTTTCAAAGCCAGCCCCGTTAAATAGTTTACATTCTATAAGTTTATGCATATACGATACATAAACTTATGACATATGATGTACATATTTCGAGGATTTTTATCGAATTTGTATCAAACTCATATTTATTTATTGAATGAATCTCAACAGCATAATTGTTTAAAATTACACAATTAAATCAGTTGGCAGACTAATGATAGAGATCCACGACACGGATCATGAAATAGTTAATTCAAAGTAAAACAAAAAAGATGATATGAACCAAATTAAGAAAGTAATAAAAAGTAGTTGAAATTCAAAAGAAATGTTATGACAAAAAAAAACCATTTAAAGAAAAATATAAAATTAAACTGGTGACTGGAAGAGGAACGAACAGATAGTCGGCAATCTATATAAACGTTGTACCTTAGACATTGTATCAGTCGGTCAGTCAGTCATTTCATTACTCTAGTTCTACTTCCTTGCTTGTACACTTTCATTGGCTGCCGGAGCTTAACTCTGGGGAAAATTAACATCAACAATACAACCAAGCGCTCTTACATTCTACGACCCACGACCCTTCCCTAAAAAAGTAAAACAGGTTATAACAAGTTAGTAAAATTACACGTCGGTACAATTAGGCACGTCGTCTCGCGACTCGTGGCCGACTTCATACTAAATCGAACTGTCAAACACGACAATTCTGCGCGGCGGTCTAGATCCGCGCTATTTATATCCAGAAACTGGATAATCGAACCTCCGTGATTATTCTAGTGTTTGAGATAATCTTCTCGTCGCTTCTAGACTTTTCCAGGTTTTCTTCGAATGATGTAACAAATTCCAGAGTGCGGTAGTGTGTTCTAGAATGTAGTGAAAGGTCCTAGAGGTGCAGATGTTATTTTCGTCGTTGACATATTACAAGGGATTCTGTTTGTAATCCCTTTTGCCATTTCATTACAAGTTATATTAACATATTTATTACTTTTTATGGACTTTGGCGCAGACGTTACAACAGTGAGCTCTATACTCTATTTAAGGAGCCAAACGTCACAAAATTTATAAAACTGGGAAGACTTCGGTGGCTGGGTCATGTGGAGAGAATGTCCGAGCATCAAGCACCAAAGTCCCTGCTGAACTCAAGACCAATAGGGCGAAGGAGCTTAGGAAGGCCGAAACTAAGATGGAGTGACAACGTCCTCAAAAATATCTCTGCCTTAGAGCTTCGAAACTGGAGAGAGCTGGCACTAGACCGAGATGAGTGCAGGAAAATTATTGAGGAGGCCAAGACCCACCAAGGGTTGTAGTGCCAAGAATGATGATGATGATTTATTAAGTGCATCATATTCAGTGATTATACTGATCGGTTACTGCTAACAAAGCCAATACACCGGAGCCCTGTCTAAGGTCAAGTGAATGCGAAATCAAGTAAGTGGCTGCATCCGTTGGCAATTTGGTCATGCCGGCACCGTGCAAGTGATATTCACATTAATTCGAGCTTGTTATAATATTTTGAAAGCATTGTTTGAAATTGCATCTACGTGAGTCGGATCGAATATTCAGCAGTTCCTAGAGAAAAGATTCAGTCCATGTTTGTATGAAGAAATGGAAAACGTTTAACGTAGAAAAGAATAACTTGTATTACACAACATGCCTTTTATCATGATATATTGATCAGATATCTTTATGCTATACATATATCTTTTGCACTTCTTTTTATTCTTATCTCTTGTCCTTTTTACTAAGTAGATTTGTCCTTTCCTATCCATTCCTTATTCTCCTTTTACCTTTAATTCTTTGACTCCCATAGTTTGTCCATAATTTAAAACTTTCACTTTTTTGTTTTTTATTATGTAACTCAAGTTATTATTGCTTTATGTTAAAACACAACAGGTTAATTCTGTGGAAACTGGTAAGATGGTCTCTATACTGTTCAATAATCATGTATAATCTCTTTATATGTACTGTTAGTTTCCCATAAATAAATAAATCAGTTGTCATTTCTTATTACTTCCGACAGTTTCATTATTGTGTTCGTTATTAAATAATACTTTTAATAACTTTTCTTTTTAATAACAAACCGCATATAAATTATTTTCGATTTTAAATAATTCACGCCTTATTTTAAAGTATAACGTATGTTTAATAAATACGCAACAACGTTTATCTTGGTTTGCGAAATATTCTTTGCGAAATTCAAATAACCGGCCCATTAGAATGACCGTAATACGCAAATCTTCCAATTTATTCAATAGTGTCCCTAGAGAAATTATAAACATACTGAGTTTAAACAAATAAAAAAGAAGCAAAAAACATAATTAAAAATAAATATTTTTTTAAATGCATTATACACAATATGTAATTATATAAAAACCTTAATTCTTCTCCGAGCATAACAGTTAGTCTCTTTTTGGAGAGGTACAACGAGAAAATTTGTGTATTAATTATTGTTTTAATAGACCTGAATAAAACAAAATGTAATCAGCTGCATATTTCAATATGAATATCGGATACTTCTCCTCAATACCGCGATTTATTAGAACTCTTCGTTTGCAAAGCAATTTGGACATATTATCAGACCGTAAACCGAAATTCAAAAAGAACACAATTGACAATAATATGATTATCGATGAAACAGTCAAAACAACCGCATTGTGTGATTTTATGCCTTTGTACATTCTAGTCATATTGCAGTATCGACTCCGTCCGAAATATTGTGTGTATCAACTCGATGTTGACTAAAATATAATTGATGATTTAAAGAAATATTTTATGACGATGTATAATACCATCACACATAAAATTTATGGACACATCATGTCTGTTTTTTTTTTGCTAAACTAAATCAAATCAATTAAAAAATATGTAAATAAGGGATCCACCACACATCCAGGGCCGTTCTATAAGCAATAGCTCCCATATCGGCCCTAAACTTAAGCCACCCATGTTCGGCATTTTTTAATGCTAAAGTGGCTGTACTCACCCCCCCGCTGACACTCATGGGAATGCGAGCGGGACGGGGAGGCATCCACACAAAACATCCTCTCTGCCTCCAAGGCGCAGGGACAAATTAATGATAATTAGAACATATTTATAATCCATTAAGTGGGAATTACAAGTTACATATGTACAAGAAATGCTACAGTTTAAGTACAAAATATGAATACACAAAGTCCATAGTACCCATAGTAATAAGCCTAAAATAACAACACAACATGTAGACGTACCTACAACTAAGGAGACAGATTAATTAAAATGATTACAGGATTGCACATCAGAGGCAGTTATTTGAGTAATTCTCTCTCTTCAGGGAAAAATTAAAATAAAATAACAAGCACAAACATTAAGGGACTCGCCAGTCCGGAGATCCGCTGCCGGCAGATTCAACCACGCTAATCATCCTAACTAATTAAGTTACGTCAAATTGAGTTACTAATTAACCCACAAAAATATGTATATGAGATTTGACGAGTTTCTGTGTGGTCATTTTAGATTAGTTGATAATTTATGAACCAGCAATCGAAAGTTTCGGATTCGGATCCCGCTGATGATTATATATTTTGGATATTTTTTTGTATCATTGTAAGTAATTTATGGAAAATCGGATATGTCTGATATGTCAACCTATGTCGAGTCTTGGCCTCTGTTATACCTACTTGGTTTCTTACTGTAACTTTCCTTTTTCCAATTATTTTAAAAAAGGGTCGCCCCCTGATGATGAAGATGGTTTGGGAATGTTGAGCGAATGAATGAGGAAAGAATGGTGAGAAAGAAATATAATGCAAGTGTTGATGGCGCCAGAAAGAGAGGTTGACCGCGGAAGACATGGCATGACCAGATCAACCAGATGCTGGAAGATGGTCCGGTTATGTGGATGAGGCGAGAGTTGTATGTCAGGATAGAAGAGTGTGGCGCTCTATCCTCTCTGCCTACCCCCACGGGGAACCGGCGTGATGGTAAGTAAGGAAGTGAGTAAGCACCAGCAGTGTGTCTTGGGATCTCCAATAAAGCTCTTCCAATCACTTTTTTCCTCCTGCATTTCCGTAATTTCTTGGGTTTCTTTGTTGTCGTCGACCCCACCCTTTCAGATTTGTAGTTAACTTTCTAAATCGAGTAACTATAAGTGTCACGTAAAGGGAATTAACTTCCTGCATAGTTCGATTGCTTATTTATGTAAGTAATTAGGGTTCTCTTGGAGCTGTATTCCCGGTAACGAGTTTTGTAACACCTCAATTCCCGGATTGCAGTAGATTCCGATTGCAAATGAGTGTGACAAGTTCCTCAAAGGTAAGTCGCACGTACAATGTCGAATGGCTGAATATCACTTTTGATGGGAAAGCCAAACGAGTTCCCTCGCAGCTTTCATCGCGGTATCATGGTTTGCCGTAGTAATACAGACGCTACAGGGCTTAACTTCTGGGTCCCGGGTCTAACTTCACGGATCCTCGGGTCGAACTTGTTCTCCGAAGGAAACTTTGACAGCCGTGGCACCAGAGCGGCAGTCAATTCCAAATTTAATATTCATGCCGCCATCTTGGAAATGGCGGCTACGACTTGAACTATCGTAGGATACATTGGAGTTTAAAATTTATTTCACCTACGTAAAATTAAAATTGAACGCGTTACCTGCCGCAAGTTTCTACACGCACTAAACACATACTCTCCTACATTTGTTCCATTGTTCTTTTGTTATTGACATAGAAAATTACAGTGGATGTAATTTAATAAAAGTATTTTTATTATTGTAGAACAATCACTTCTTTTACAGTGATTTCGCACAATTTGTTTTTTTTTATTAATAGAATCTACCTCAAAACAATTTCGTTTGTTATTAAATAAATTACAATATCGGGTAAGTTAAAAGAAATGTATATTTTGACTTATTAGTGACTTTTATCATTTTTATAATATTAGGTCCTTACATATGAAATTGGCGTTTTGCTGTACTGGCAAATTTGATCTCAAATATCTTCTCTTTGGTTAGGAATTCCAAATCCAAATTTATACAGCTATTTACTCATGTATTTGTGTTTTGAAAATTATAATTCATTTGTTTTTTCCTCAATTGTTTTTTTCTTTGCGTCACTCAGTTTACAAAATGAAAAACTTGAAATATCGCGTTATTTACGAGTACGAGTTCCACCGTGGCACCAGTGCTGCAGAAACGGCTCGAAGGATTAATGATGTGTATGGCGACGGTGCCGCAAAAGAAAACACAGTGCGTTTTTGGTTCCAACGTTTTCGTTCTGGAAATTTCGACCTGCAGAACAAGCCCCGTGGACGGCCGGAGACCAAAGTTGATAATGAAGAATTGAAGGCTATTGTGGAAGCGGATCCATCGCAACCACATCCGAGTTAGCTGCAGGCTGCGGTGTTAGTGATAAAACTGTTTTAATCCACTTGAAGCAAATTGGTAAGGTGAAAAGCTTGAAAGGTGGGTACCTCACGAATTGAGTGAAGCAAATCAACAAACGCGCGTTGACTGCTGCATTGCATTACTCAACCGGTACAATAATGAAGGGATTTTAAATCGAATCATTACCTGTGATGAAAAGTGGATCCTTACGATAATCGGAAGCGCTCATCGCAATGGCTGAACCCTGCCGAACCAGCCAAACCATGCCCCAAGCGAAAATTGACTCCAAAAAAGTTACTTGTAAGCGTTTGGTGGACTAGTGCTGGTGTCGTTCACTACAGCTTTCTTAAATCTGGCCAAACGATTACGGCAGATGTCTTTTGTCACAACTGCAAACCATGATGGAAAAGCTAGCTGCTAAACAACCGAGGCTGGTTAATCGCTCTGGGCCACTGCTGCTTCATGATAACGCTAGACCACACACTGCACAACAGACGGCTACCAAATTAGAGGAGCTTCAATTGGAATGTCTAAGACATCCACCGTACTCTCCGGACCTTGCCCCAACAGATTACCATTGTTTTCGAAATTTGGATAACTTCTTGCAAAGGAAAAATTCAACTCCGACGGGGCAGTCCAAACCGCCTTCAAAGATTTTATTGATTCCCGTCCGAATGGTTTTTTTAGTAAAGGGATCGACGAACTACCTATAAGATGGAAAAAGTGCATAGATAGCAATAGTACATACTTTGATTAAATAAATAAATTATAATAAAAAAAATCGGCTTTATGTTCCTCCCATACTAAACGCCAATTTCATATGTAAGGACCTAATATTTATTACATTATGAACATATTTTAGAAGTTATACATATTTTGACGCATTCGGGGTAAAAAATTATTGTAACGAAAGTTGCACATGCAACATGTAGTGGAACATGTGGCGGAGATACAATACCAGAACTAATTACGCCGTATTGAATTCTCGTTAGCTGTCATATTTTGTAGTTGCGCACGCAACATGTAGCGGAACACGTAGCGGAAACGCGATACCAAAACTAACGACTTATGAGATGTCAGACTCTGTTTACATGCGAGTTCACAAATATTTCTATTGTTTTAAGTAGGTTTTTATCTGTAGATAGAAGTATAACTTCTTACACGCTTACATGAGCAATATTTTTTTTACTATACTATGGAGAATTTTTTCGTTTTTGATTTAATAATTAAATACGAATTTCGACAGGTAAAACCTAAATAGTTTTTTTTTCACGATAAGTGTGGAAGTATTTGTTAGTATTTTTCATATTATAATATGTAGCCTCCGGCGAACGGTAATGGCGGCCGAATAAAAGATGGCGTGTTCCGAATTACGAAATAATTTTGACCGCGACACAATAACTCATGTCGCGATAGTAGCGGCGGGAAAGCGCGGGAATAAATTTTCAATGTCATTCTTTCGTCGGGCTTTGGTGTAATGACACATTTGATTTAACAATATATAACGTGGCAACCGACGGGGGAAATTGTTAAGCCATAATTTATACCTTTAATTATTTTGCGTTTAGAATTAAATTTATCGCCCCGCCGCGATATGTTCCCGTTTAATGAAACGCCCCCGAATGTTTGATCAATAGGCTACAATTACGCGGTCGTATGGCATTTACATTGTAAAATTAATACTGCTTCATGCGAAACAAACGAGAGACATCAGCGGTACATGCAGCCCAAAAAATATGAAATTATTTATCGTGAACACTACCGATATTCAAAATTATGATTTATATTGTATCCCGATGCTGCAGAATTTTAATTGAAATTATCACATGTTGAAGCAGACATGTTTGTTTTGTTCGTTGTATCCGTGCTAGTGATGGGTGCGCTCTGTACTCACTACTACAATGTAGTACTACATTACATTAAAGTGCACGCTTCGCACGTTTTGAAGTGTAGTGCACACTACAAACTACAAACACCAAAGTTATTGAAAGTATAAACTTCAAACAGCACACTACAAACTACAAACACCAAAGTTATTGAAAGTATAAACTTCAAACAGTACACTTCATTTCAAAGCGAACACTACAAAGTACATACACTTCAAAGTTATCGAAAGTATGAGAAACATACTTTAAATAGTGCATTTTTTACGTGAAATTTTTGGGAAGTTGATGTAGATATATGAAGAAATCTCTGGAATCTGTAACAACCCCCCCCCCCCCATGGTTTGAAAAATTTTTGCAATCGAATGTAGAAATCTGGCTGGCGACCTTTTTTTGTCTTTAGGTCGCCAAATGTTAATAGAATGTCATAATAGAAAATATCGTCATTTATCTTAAATATTTACTTCACTAGTACTACAATTTTGTAGTACAATAACTTCATTTCATTACTTCACTTCATTAATATTACAATTACTTCACTTCATTTACTTCACTTCATATACTTCACTTCACTTCACTTACATCACTTCATTTTGTAGTACTACAATTACTTCACTTTAAGTAGTTTTTACTACAATTGTAGTGTACACTTTGTAGTCTTCAAACTGGTGAACGTGTGTGTGTTGTAGTCTTCATTTTGAAATGTAGTTTTTCCCTTCGCTAATCTGTGCACACCTAGCGATACTTTCCGAAAGTTTTCTACTCACGGAGGCACGACACGTCATAAAAAAGTTTAGGTATATATATCAGATTATTTCCCGTTAGATGGAGTACGCAAAATTACTCCATCATGACTGCTACTCGTTAAAGCAATTCTTATATATGTTTCAATCTGAAATCAAGACACAAAATGCGGTCGCAGTGTCCAATATCATTGACATGAATGACACCGTCTGACAATCTGTCAATATTCAAAGCGAATCATTCGGCATAAGGAAAGTGTAAGCTCTGTGTTTATATTATTTCTACGTGGTGCGTTTGGTAATCCTAAGAGATTGGACAAATATATGGATGGAACTGGGGTATGAGCGCCGGCCTAGTGCAAGTATATGTGGCGTCTGGATGCAAAACCGCCACAATCCATACTATACCATTTTTCATGTTTTGATTGATTAATGATCTGTATCCAATTCTTCACATTCTACAAGTTCCCAACATAAGAAAAAATGCTTCCATGCCCTTCAAAATCGTCCTTAAATACAATGGTGAGTAGCAAAACCGCCACGTCGCCACCGCTACGAGATTTAGTATGGAGAAACGTCGTCCGTTGCAGATAACGTGCATTGTTATTACCTTAAATATTTACATAAAAACTAGAAGGGGACATCTCTCAGTACCAAAAGACAGTGTACGAAAGCATGAAGTAAACAAGGATCGATGTAAATGTAACTTTCAAAAGCGAAATAGGAGAGAATAATCACATTAAAAAGTCCGCTTTGTAACCATTTTTGTTGACACTTTAAAGACCGTGTGACTTGATTTATTATTAATTTATTTTATTATGGGTAAAATTAAATTATCTTACAAAAAACAAGTAGTTATTGTACCTAGCATAACATACACCATCAGCATAATATCTTCATCATCATCGCCTTTCTGTTTCAGTTTCTGCAAATATTTCATCATTTTATTTGATTTGTATTGAAGTGAGTGAACAAATATAAATAATTTTTAAATTTAAAATTGCCTACTGCTAGGCCCTGCAGGCGGTAATACTGGCAACCGCGAGGCCGTAAGTGGCTGCTGCGCGGCCATTGGCATCTTAATTTAAAAAATCTTTTGAATGCAGTCACTAAGGATTACTAATTTAAAATTTACCTACTGAATTCTACATTTTATTTGTCTACTCCTTCTAAAATCAAGTTTCAAGTTAATAAAATTAATCAATTAATAAAAATAAGAACTACATATAAGGTCGATATATTCACGGAAACATAGAAGATTGCTATAGCTTAGTGGTCAGAGCACCGGCCCCGGAAAAGAGGTGACCTGGGTTCGAATCCCAGTAGTAACCTAATATTTTTTCGTGAATTAGATTTTTCTGTATGTCTCTCTAATTGATTAATTAATTTGGTTATTAAAGTGACAAAATCTTTATTATCATTTTAGCTTTTAAGGAGTTACACCGCCCGTACCAAAAAATTTGTCGTTGACAACAATAAGGTCGTATACACTAGAAAATGAAATAATCTTCTCGAGAGTTCGAAAGACCAACGTTTTGCATACATAAAGCGGGATCTGCGAAGATTGTGTTTGTTTTGACATTTCCATCGGTGCTATATGAACCGCGGACCGACGACTGGGGTGGTCAGTCGTGAGATAATCGGAGCGACTGATATTACGCGAAATAATCGAGCGAAGTACATAACTGACGATTTAAATAAATGCAACAGCTTACGTGCGATATTCAAATGGAATATTCTAGCAAGTGATAAATGATGTATTCATAGATGAGTCTTAAATTGCGAATTAGTGTGAATTCAAGAATATTATAGTAATTTAATTGGTATTGAGTGACTTGGTCAATTTAATAAAGTAATTAATCGCTGATTAATAGATCGCTAATTAATTTCCAGTGTTTTCGTTTGTCTCCCGCAACCACGACCCGTGACAATAAATTTAAATTAAAAAAATTTTGACTTTCAATTCTCTTTACCATCATTGTTTGCGACATATTATACTGGTTTAAATTTTTCATTAAAAAATTATTATTAAAATTTCAAAATGTCTCGCAAAGGTCTTTCTCCGTGACGTGCACTACTGGTGGTGATAATCATGCCAGGGTTTGAGTGAAATAAAAAAGTTAATTATTTTCTTGTCAAATTATGTAATCTACGATGAAGTTTATCGAAAAAATAAGTTTTTTATTGTGTAAATGAGATTAGTGATTGAAGTTAAAAATTTATAATAAGCAAACGATGCAATTTGTTACAAACATCATTACGCTAGACGGTAAAAAATGTCACTTGTAAAATGTGTGTAAATTTGAACGAAATCCATATATTCAGTCACGTGTCGTGGCTGGAAATTACTAATTATTCAACTATTCAATTTACAAAGTCACTTAAAACTATTAAACTTAACGCTTTCCTTTAAATTACACGTTTTTGCAATATATCACTCGTAATCGTAAACTTTATTATCACTGGAGCACTTTATTTAACATTCACTAGTTTCTGCTCACGGAAATCGCTCCCGTTTATTTCGCCTCTTCAAGTAAGAACTTCGCTTTTTCGCTCATTTATCGCTCCGAATGACCACGCCGGCCCTCACGGCTTGCGGCCGACCTTGCAGTGTTTCCTTCGAGATCAGCAAACACGACGAAAACAACAACTCTCCCACCATGTTCGGCGCTCCTATTTATATCTGAGAATGCTGTTATCGAACCTCCTAGACCTAGAGAATATTCCCGTGGCTTCTAGGCTTTTCTGGGGGTTTTCTCGAATGTTTCAAATGCCTCCCGAAGGCCGTAGATTACCCTAGGCCACTCTCGATTTCTCTATAGTGTTGTAACAAGTGACAGGAATGCTTAATTCTTTTTAGCATCTCGTTAAGCTACTGATACACATGCTTATTAGTGGCACGTGAGCATGCGTAGTATCGACCTTCTTTAGGCCTTGCTTATTAGTGGCATGTGTGTTCGCACATTGCTAGTAATGAGCATGCCACTGTCATTCACCATGAGAAGGGGTATCTTTTGAGCATGTGTGAACAGGCTTGCTTATTATGAGCATGCTTATGTCATTTGAGGCCTTCGCGGCTAGTATTATCAATGCGATCTTCTCAGTCCGCGAGAGATGAAACAAATATGGCACGTTGGGAGATGATAAAACATTACTTTTCGTGACTTATTATAGGAATCACGAATGTCTGTGGAATACTCGGTCACCGTTGTGTAAAAATAATATAGCGAGTTTATGAAACTTTATTAAAAGGCATGAATGATTCAAATCTTACAATAAAAATTGTAAAAACTAAAATCAAAAATGTGCGGATGGAAACTCGGGAACTGTTTTGATTTATTAGTTCACTTGAATTTTCTATTTCAGTTTGCAAAGTTTCCATTTTGAACAAGAGCGTCTCTATTCTATGACAAGAGCATGCAACTAAAAAGCATGTGTGTTTGATTGTTAGCTTTTAGCATGCTTGTTTATGAGCACGCCACTAATAAGCATGCTAATAATGAGCAAGTGTGTACAGTTGTTATGGCATGCTCATTAGCATGCCACTAAATAAGCATGTGTATCTGTACCTTTCAGTGGCGTGCAGTGGGTATAAACTTAGGTTATGCTGTGACCGACTATATACCTATATTAAAAAAAAATATATACGCATATACCTATAAGGATATATACTTTTTTTTTTTAATTTAACTATATATAATGAACTATTTTGAATAGCTTCAATCCACAAAAATAACTGCACTATAAAAGAAGTAATGTAAACAATATTTCCTAAATAAATAAATATTTTATATAGGTATAGCTAATACGGCGAAAAATTTCAATATACTTCGAAGACGATTTATATATAATTAAAACGGGAACAATACTAATTTCAGATATACGTGTCTTTTCACAAAAATAAATCAAACATTTTATCATATTATTATGATATGACAGATGACTGATGGTATTTGTCGTATTCGTATTTATATTTACCATAGAAAAGACATAAAATGAACACCGAAAGTTTCGTGCGGAATTTGTAAAAAATAACATTTCTGCATGTCGTCCGCCTGGCACAGGACCTTTCCAAGAAGGACGCTATTACACAAAACTCGCAGCATTAAAAATACACGTTTTTTTTTCGACTTGATTATATCTGTGGAACAAATTGGTTGGCGAAATAAATGAAGACTTGACATGAAGTTAAGCACAGAAAAGTCGGAAATAAAACTTCTAGCCGTAAGACGAATTACGGTTAGAATTTCAAATCGAAAAAAACAGATACGTCACGTTAAATGGAAACGTCAGAAATAAAACTTCTAGCCGTAGGACAAATTACGGCTAGAATTTTAAATCAACTTTTTCTTAAGTTAAGGATTATTTAATTAATATTTGTTTCTCAGAATCTTTACTAACGCACAGCTTTTTTGCCTGTATGCGCTGCACGCCACTGGTACCTTTACGCTATTTATATCATTTTCAACATTGAAAAATTGTTTTACGGAAATGATTTGTCCAGCACGGCGCCCACCTTCGGCCGCTACGCCACGTCAATTTTGTATATTTATTGTAAATTGGTTTGTGATGTACTGAATATACTATAAGGGATGTAAGATATGTCTTCGGGTAAATTGTATGGTGATCCATCACAGAGGCGCTTCCCGGGACGTTGACGCAAAGCCTCCCGATCTAAGGTGCTTATGTAAAACAGGTGAAATAATTAAGCGACGTGTGTACCCGATGGCGTAGTTAGACCGACTTGCACAGTTGTTGTTCGGCTGCGGCGATACCCCGCCGACACCTCGGCGGAGGGAGGGTCCACGGTTTACCGAAACTTCGATCCGTGCTCCCCGGGGATGCTGTGGCGAAACTGGTCCAGAGCGCGCTACGTTCAGCGCCGTCAATGTATTTACAAACAATGTGAACGGCGGTCTTGCAAAATGTATCGAATTAGCTGGCATTTCGCGCTCACTTCGAAAATCGAATAAAGTTAGATATTCATCATTTTGTAGAATAGAAACATGTAGATTTACCGAAGAAATGATATTGTCATGGAAGTCTAAATACATTGGTAACAGTGGCGTGCAGTGGGTATAAACTTATGTTATGCTGTGACCGACTATACACCTATATTAAAAATATATATATACGCATATACCTATAAGGGTATATACATTTTTAATTTTTTTTAAGTAGCTTCAATCCACAAAAATAACTGCACTATAAAAGAAGTATTGTAAACAATATTTCCTAAATAAATAAATATTTTATATAGGTATACCTAATACGGCGAAAAATTTCAATATATTTCGAAGACGATATATATATAATTAAATCGGGAACAATACTAATTTCAGATATACGTTTCTTTTCACAAAAATAAATCAAATATTTTATGATATCATTATGATATGACAGATCATATTTGTCGTATTCATATTTACATTTACCATAAAAATTACACCGAAAGTTTTGGGTGGAATTTGTAAAAAATAACATTTCTGCATGACGTGCGCCTGGCATAGGACCTTTCGAAGAAGGACGCTATTACACAAAACTCGCAGCATTAAAAATACACGTTTTTTTTCTCGACTTGACTATATAAGAAGAATTACGACTAGAATTTAAAATCAACTTTTTCTTAAGATAAGGATTATTTAGTTAATATTTATTTCTCAGAATCTTTACTAATGCACAGCTTTTTTGCTTGTATGCGCTGCACGCCACTGATTGGTAACTACACATTATAGAAGTCTCTGGAACGGTCTACACGAATCTAGAATCAACTGGATTATTCTCAGAAACCATAATCACTAGAAACATGGAGAAACGGGTGGAACATTTGCGAACCAACATTTACATATAAAATCGATGACAAACGCGCGCGGCCTGAGTTGTTTTGACAACCGCAATAAGGCCGGCGCCACACTAAGCGGATGATCCGTCGCTTCTTTTCCGTTGCGTCAAATCGGCAAAGCAATCCGATCCTCGCGAAGTGTGTTGTATATACGTATATTGTATGAACAGAAACGTAGTGGCGTTCTGCGACGGAAAAGACGCGGCGGAAGATGTACTTAGTGTGGCGCCGGTCTAAGACCACAGAAAGGCGAACCCGTTTGAATTGACCAGAGATGAAATACAAACGATAGACACACGGATTGAGTACTTACGTGCGAAACTGAGCGGAATGACCTGGCTATAGACAAAAGTGCAGCGAAGATTCTAGTGATAATTTGTGTGAAATGAAGAACGGTGCTCCGGTTAAATTTGTGTTTAGTTAATTAATTAAAAAATGTATTAATTTCCAATGTTTTGTTTGCCTCCTATATATATAAAATTTTATTTTGATATTTGTATTAAAATAAAATGCCGCATGGAGCATGTTTGTGCAACTTTTTTCAGCTATGTTCAAATCCGCGTGAAACTTTTTTCTGTTATTAATTTAACCTTACATTACGAATATACGTACGGTAAGAAATGATAACGCGACTTGAAGCATTTTAGATGAACATCTACTGAAGAAAATAACCTGGATGGTAGAGTTATGAATTAAGACGTTAAAGTATCAGATACTGTATCTCATAAAATAGGGAGCGTTTGAAAAGTATTGGGAATAAAACAGGAAGAACATCGTGAATCAGGAACTTGGGTCAAAGCTTTGTAGTCTAATATAGAGCTTATTGAAGCCCTAGTAGATAAATTGATGGTAGACAACATGTTATCCTCTTTGTTAAACGAATAAGGCACATAAAAGGCGAAATAATAAAATAAACAAAACAGATTTCTTAATTTAAAGATGAGTATCGTCTTAAACAACTAGGAAACCAATATATTCTCACAAGATGGTAAAAACGGAAAGAATAAAGTTTAATTGAGGATTTTACAGCACTCTGGACATTTTACAGTAAATTGGAAATTACTACAAGGGTCTGGACTATACTACTAGATTCGCGAAACACCTGGAGACCCTAAAATGTACATCACTACCAACGGAGCGAGCGTAGTGGCCAGCGTATATTCCAGTGACACTGAATAAGAGAAGTTCATACCGGTTAAGTTCTCACTAAAACGTGATCAAACCAATAGACAACAGCGTTAATTAGTGTGAATTAAGGAATAATGCAAAAATAAGTGTGCGAAATAATCTGGAGATTAAGAACGGTACTTCAATTTAACTCATGTCCAGTGACTTTCTTTGGTAATATATTTAACCTTAAATTGTTTTAGTGTTTTCATTTGTCTTCCAAAGCCACGTTCCACGTTCAGTATGTATATAAGTGGAACGATTCCATCCAGATAATCAGTTTTTTTGTGACGTTTTGATGCGGCGATTCAGTACCACCAGCGACAGTAAATCAAGAGAGTATCTATCGTTCAATAGTTAATAAGTCCGACCACAGACGTGCGAATACTCTAGAAGGACGAGTATAATGTGTTTCACAGACAAGTGAGAAGTGCCAAATATTCAATTCAATTCAATTCAATTCAATTTATTTATGATAATATGTACATTACAAACAAAATGTTTAAAGCATACATTTTAGGAAGTATATATCAAAATAAAAATATTTAATAAATTAAAAATAACATAAAATCTGGTCAAAGGTGTAGGAAAATCCCGCTTCGGAAAACCCCCTCAGACACATGGAATATATCAATATCCAAAGCGATTTTGTTCAGCATAGCTGTGGCTCTTCCAACAGGCATAACCATTGGCAGGTTGGTCCTGTATATTGGAATATGAAACAATATTCTGAATTTAGGAATAGTGCTCAAATTAAATTCCTGTAATAAATAAAATCTTAAATTAATTTCAAGGGTTGATTTGCCTCTCCCTGCCATCGTGATTTCAAATATTATTGAATCCCTCATCATGCATTCCTCTGAAACAAGCATTGCGATATAATGATTAATCCATGTTAGTACGCCCACAATGTCATTGATAGATTATCCACAGAAACATGTACATGTACGAGTATTCCTATGGTAATTGGAACCTCCACCGTATTCTAGCCGTAACAGGTAGCGAGACAATCCAATCAAAAGCCAGAAACGGGCGGTTTGCCTCCGCGCTGCCCCTGCGACATGTATTCGAATATTCCATCATTGATCGTTGAACTTATAACAAGCAATAATCATGTAAACGCTTTCGTCTGTAAATAAATTCAATAAACCTCAGATCTTTACTGTGAATATCGTATATAATTACTATATTTACTCTGTTTGTTTTATTGCTTTACTACGCACAATACTTTATGTATGGCAAAGCAATAAAAAAATTGCGATGGCCAATTACTTGACTACTAATATGTATAAATACATATTTTTAATATATTGCAGCGAGTCGATGAACTTAGTGAGTGCTGATAACAACGATGTCACGCAGCGCCGGTCAGTCAACGTAACCGCAAACTGCTGCGCAAGCAATCGAAGGTAATAATAATAACCGCGTTATCTTTCTAGAGAATTCTACGACATTCCAATACATATTAAAATACACGTTGGAATAGTCTAGAACATGCTATACACACTTCTCGATATCTCTAGAACAAATCTGACTGAGGAATTCAGCCATAAAGAGCGTCACGCGACGCAGACTATGACCGTAGCGTAAAACAGTGTCATCAGTGATTCGTGATACTAAAACACGCGATATTAGTAGGCGAGCAAACACAGTGTCTCTATCAGTGATACCAGTGCAATAAAGAAAGAATACCGGGGCGATAAGTTTCTACAAGCGGAACATTGAACCGAATATACGAGAAGTAATCTAAGCGATAGAGACAGAGATCATATCAGTAGACCTCTTTCCATTTAAGAAAGACAAACGAATTACGAGTAGTATGCGCAAGCCATGCGTATGCGTACGAGGCATATTGTCTCGTTGTGTTGGTGTTTATACCCGCAAACACCAACACAGTGAAACAATGTGAGTCGTACGCACGACTTACACACACTAATTCGATTATTCGAATGTCTTTCTTAAATGGAAAGAGGTCTACGTGTGTTGTCATTTAAATATATATCCTTTGTCTCCAGTTAAATTTAGATATGATAACAGCTATTTTTTCTATTTATCCAATTTATTTCCACACCTTGCAAAATGACAATTCAAACTTTAATTATTTTTTGAGTCGCGTTCGCCGACGCGATGTATTTATACATCGTATCATTTGTTATCTCCCAGCGGACGAATACGGCATTGCGACTAGCGACCCACATCCAAACAGACGCCAGACAGTTTTTTTCGCTCATTTCTTTGTTATTTTTTTAGATAAGTTTGTTTCTTCTCTACCCTTAATTATAATATAAAAAGAAAATAATCCAAATACGACTCGGACTGCTTGCGGACAATGTTCTCAAATGAAAGAAACAGATATTCTGTTATTTTCAAAGAATGTTGTATGTTGTAACTACCTACTTACACAATATATTACGTGTGTTGTTACGTAAGGATTGTCTCATATATTGTCGTTCTTTCGGGTGTAGCTTGGATTTATAGAATACACAAATCTTTTATGCATGGAAGCCGTAATATTTTTTGGTGTATTAAAATTTTGATAAATGATATGATTAAAACATTTTTAATCTTTTTTCCACAACATATTGTTTCTTGATCGTACCGGTTTCAGCCTATCACGGTCATCTTCAGACAGGTATATTATTATCTTTAGCTAAGTCATTTATATAATTTTAGTACAGGGGTGTTTAACAGTGAGTCTTTGAACCACCGATTATTGCGTTTTCTACCGATCACACAACCCATTTTCGTAAAAATCTATTTTTTTTTTTATAACTTTAATCCAAGTTGATGCAACCGGCCATATATAATGTTTATTTAGTGTTTTATGATTCTATATAATATTAATATTTCAACGATGACAAATGCTCAACCCTAGAATCTAAAAGAGAACTAAAATACCTTGGTGTAATAATAGACCAACACCTAAAATGGCACAGCCACATTAGCGAGTTGGTCAAAAGAATAAGGAAATGCATATATATGTTCATAAGATTGCGTAACACACTAACCATAGATAATTTAAAAATGGTTTATTACGCTTCTGTCCATGCACTACTCCAATATGGAATCATTGGATGGGGAGGGGCGTATAATAACATCATAAACACAGTGAAAGTAATCCAAAGATCAATTATAAAAGTAATATTAAAAAAAAGAAAAACCTTCTCTACACAATTACTTTTCTCTAAATTCCAAGTTCCAAAATTAGAGAATGTTTACAAAAAAACGTCAATTATACAACTAATTAAAGAAAACATAACTGCTAAATTTGAAAAAAACACATCATTAAGATTCAAAAATAATTTTAAAATCCCAAAATGTAATACCAAACTGTGTCAACAAAACTACATATACTTGGGCATAAAAAACTTCAATAACCTACCTACAGATATTAAGAAAATCGATGACTTACAATAATTACTTACTTAATTGTTGTACAATTAAAGAAAAAATAAACCAACACTTTAGATCGATACAATTTGACAATGCATAACAAGACTAAGACAAGCTGAGAAACAAATAAGCCAAATCCAAAATAAACTAATAAAGTGTAAGCCCCTCACTAAGCACATGAGCAAGTCTCATTTTTGGAGAGGCAAAGCAATAAAATAAAATGTATCTAAGTAGATTGTAATAGACAAATGTATTTGATTTAAATGTAGTTTTAATATCAAATAAAAATAAAAAAATTAAAAAAATCAGAGTCATGCTAAGATAGGTTACTAAAAGTATCCCAAAATTAGAATTTTGTCGAGTTAGTGCGTGTAAGTGTTTTGGGTAGAAAATGTCCACCTGTCCAAAGACATCTTCTTGTATCGGCACGTGACTTGTATATTGTGAGTGGCGAGTGGTGTATGTGAAATGATTCAGCAGAACCAGGATGAGTAGATGGATACCTACAAGGCGTAAATTACACTCACAAGTGCTCATGATTAAATTAAATAAATAAAGTAGTAAAGAATAGACATATTGAGACATAAATAAGTCAAAACAAACAAAAAAATTATCTTTGAGATTAAACATTATTATTAATAACATATTGAGTTTTACTTTAATTTAATCCTTTAAACTTTTTTAAAATACGTGAAATCTTAGAGAATTGAATTAACCATCCATTTAATCATAAAAGTTACTCAACAAAACAAATATAATATTTTTTCTTTCTTCTTTATAAATATGAGGAATATATATGTTATTGTAAAGTTTTAAAACCAACACGTAATTTTTCTTAAAATTTCATACAACTAATACTACCAAAGGTTTAAGCAAGAATCCAAATTATTAGGTTCCTATTATAAGCTTTAATACAACTTTTATATTTTGTCCACAACTTTAAATCATGTCGGCAAAACCACTTCGAATATTAGATTTGTTTTTACACAATCGCGGCACAGCTTCAACTAGTAAATGCCCAATCTATGAGAGATGTATACAAAGAACCTATGAAGCGCCACACGAGTCGATCAAATACTTATTTTTTCCATTTAAAACAAACGAGAGCTACACAGCACGAGAACGATCAAATATGGCGTCGCCCGAACAGCTGATTTCTATCAATCTCCCGCCGTCCGCTGTCAGATTTTCCCGCCGGATTTT
Organism: Agrypnia vestita; assembly: GCA_016648135.1. Classification (NCBI taxonomy): domain Eukaryota; kingdom Metazoa; phylum Arthropoda; class Insecta; order Trichoptera; family Phryganeidae; genus Agrypnia; species Agrypnia vestita. The sequence goes on from JADDOH010016554.1 coordinate 50,799, forward strand.
CATTTTACTGACATTAATCAGCAACCCGTTCCCCCGCGGAGCCCGCTCCCTCCCCTCCCCCCCCCACCATGGTGGTGGCACCGCCCGCCCCTTGCCCACGCCATTTAATTGGAATTTCGTTATCTATTGAACGTTTGGCGGGTTGTAGCTTGCAGGGATGGTAAAAGAATGTCGTTTTCTTTCTCCCGGTGTAGTGATCGGTGTAGTGATTATCATAATGTCGTGTTTTAATTACGTGTCCAAGGAGCCCTATTCTGAGCTGCAAACCCTTCCACAAGTTGTGCACATGCATTCAGTGGGTAGTGGACAGGGAATACAATCTCGGTACACTGAGATCTCGAAATACCTAAATCTCGCACCAATTTTGCAAGATCAATCTGGCATCGAAATTTGATCGATCAAGATCAATCCTGTCTATTTTTTTACTGAAGAGGAACATGCGATCTTACTTGGATTAGAACAAGCGTTTGTGCTTGTATGTAAAACTGGCCGCCTTAAGTTTTATGTCGCCGATATATTCGGACCTGATAACTGCGGAACATACTTAGCGTTTTATGATCCGGAAATTACAAGACGTAAAAACTACTCTAACAATAAAATGAGTTAAATTTTCGAGAAAACGTTTATAACCTCTCATATGAGCCTACTCAATGATGCAATAATCAGTGATCTATTATTGCGTCATTGAATGTGCTTCTTACGAATTTACTTTCAAAAATGCGCATAAAAATCAAACATTTTAATTTTTTTAAATTAACTTTATTTCTGATGTTGATTATGATTGTATTATATTTCTTATTTCGTTGATTATTTCTTAAAAATAACGTTAATTACTTTTTGAAAAACGGTGATACAGTTATTTTTTCCTTTTTATTTATCTTTATAACAAAAATTAAGTAGGTATCATTATATTATTACTAGTTCTTTCTTTCTCTTATCCCATTTCCCATTTCATTTGGGGTCGGCTCTCTTTCTTCTTATTTTTTTCCACGATTCCCTGTTCTGGGCCATCGCTTCGTCCAACTGGGCATTCTTCAGGTCTTTTTCCACACTACTCCATCATGTGGCGCGAAATGCGAAATGTACTGCATGATCTTCATACCTCATTACATGACCATACTATCTCAGTCGCGATTCCTTCACCTTTTCAGTAACAGGAGCCACTCTAAAACTACCCCTGATATGCTCATTTCTCACTCTGTCACGTCTCGTTACATCCCCAGACCATCTGAGCATCTTCATTTCACTGGTATGGAGTTTTTGCTCGTGAACCTTCTTTACAGTCCAGCATTCTGAGCTGTAGATCATTGCAGGTCTTACTGCAGTTTTGTATACAAAACCTTTAGTCCCCACAGGCACTTATCATTATATTATTACTAGTTAAATTAAAATAATAATTATTAAAATTTTATTCTATGCGAGATCTGGCCAATGGCGAGATTGATATTATTGATCTCGCGAGATCCTGACTTGGCTAAAATCGCTCGAGATTGCATTCCCTAGTAGTGGGGTTCTGAGAGAAGGGTTTTCCTGCATCAATTTGGAAGAGCGCAGAACAAATTGGAGCCTCTCAAAAGAAGCAAACATTTCCAGTGTTGAAACCATGCTCCTGAAGTCTCATCATGTAAGTAGTTTGTTACGGACTGGTGCTGCTCTCTGGAAGTGTAATTAACAGACGCCTTCTGCCAACATTTTGACGCCGGATGTCCCATGATCCTTGACCACCGAATAGGACTGCTGAAGCAAAGACCAGCTCACTTACTCTCGATACATCTCCTGTGAATCGGACATATTCTGCACTGCGCAGGCAAGAGCTAGCTTCCCGTCTCACAACGACTTACTCAAAATATTTAAATAAAAACAAATGCAATAAAAAAAGCAAACAATGTTTAAATGTAAATAATAAAATGTAAAGTAGAGAGTAGAGACACAGTTGTGACAACTTATTGAAAAACAATATAATAACAACAAAAGAGGTAAAAAAAAAATATATGTAAAAGTATAATTTAGATGACTAAATACAATCATTTCGCAATCGCCTTTATGTGTCCACGAGATGGCTTTATACTAGTTTTTTCACAATTTTTTTTTGGGTCAATTTGGATGGAATGGGGAAGATTGTAAAATAGCTAACGCTTAAGGGGGGGTAAAGTTTTTAACTTTTTTTTTTCATTTTATTTTTTATTTTTTAAATGAATTTATAACATCGCAAGAATATTGTGTCAAAATTTCAAGTCAATCGGAGCAAAATTGACGAAATTATGAACATTTGAGCGATACTCAGACTGATTTTCTATACCTGCTCGGGCAGCTAAGAGACGCGCTCACCTGAGGACTACCGGACGTACTATTGTATTGGAAGAGTTTTACGTAGACAAGGACAAAAAGATGCTGATGATGAAAGCTCTTTGCTGTGTGAACATGGCAACGACGATTATGTGTAAGTATAAAATAAGTGTTGAGTTTTATTTTGAATATTACAGTGTCCAAAACTTTAAAGCGTTTTCCCTACATCTCACGTTTTCAAAGTCGGTGTCCATCATAACTTCAAAACTACTACACCGATACTTTTGAAATTTTGAACACTATTTCTGTACATAATTTAATAGGTAACGCTGGAGAGTTTTTTTTCAAATATGTTATTAATTTTTATTTTTTAATAACAAATTAATCGATATTTTTCGCAAAAAAAATCGCGTTTTTCCCTTCAAAGTGTTCCAAAAAATTGAAAAATTGAAATGTCAAAAAACCCTCCCAGCGTTACCTGGGAAAACCTATTATCTAACGAATGAAATTTGATTTTTTGATTTCAGATGATCTAGCACCAAGTTATGATGGACACCGCAATTCTACTTTTTTCCGAGACACGTCAGAATAATTGCTGCCATTGCCGTATTTTTTAATATTTCTTCTTGAAAATATTACACAATATTCTTCAAATGTCATACTTTAATGTACCATTAGTTTTATAAAGAAATTTTAACTGTGTCGTCACAAAAAATTCACAAAAACATACCTTTTTTTGTACGAATTAACCTTACCCCCCCCCCCCCCCCTTAAGTAACTAAAGCGATTTTTCTTTGAGTTTAGGTATACTTAAGGTATCTCTAGATCTTGTTGATCGAAAATGTATTCCAAAAGGTGGTCAGTTTTGCCGCTTGCTCAAATACCGCGTAGCAAGAGGTCGGCCCGCGTGGCAGCCCTGCTGTTCGACGCCCGACTGAATCAATGTATTTTGCGAAATCGGTTTGTTTTAAACCAACACGATTTGTTTGCTTTTTTTAATGCGTCCGTATTGGGAATTTATTTTACTGCGTGAACGAATAATGTTTTATCTTTGTGGCTTTACGTCCATGAGTAATTGCTTAACACCTGCGATTTATCACAGACAGGTTTTTGTTTTCCTTACACCCGCTGTACGGTGTACCTCCTTGCAATATCGCTTCCATTTATTTTTGTCACACGAACCGACAAAAAGCCGCGCCGCAAGGGTGAAAAATTGCCATAATTATTCGGATTTTACCGACGCAAAAAAAATGTTATTGTATTTAAATTATAGTTCTGGTCTAGGTTGGGAATAGGGATGGGTCGTCCACGTCCGTCCATCGACGAGACGATCAACTAGTTGACGCATCAACTTCGTTACGCGGACTATCGTTGGCTATTTTTATTACGTTAATTTTTAAAATTTAAAGAAGTTCGAAGGAATATAGTTTCGGGGAAAGTAAAACCGCTACTTGTGCTTATATGTAAAAAGAAATATTTTATTATTTATTTGTTTACGCACATTATAGGCTTTTACATATTGTTTTATATACTTCTTTCTATATATAATAAAGAAAGAAGTAGGTATACACAACAATATCAGGTGTAAGCAGTAAAATATAAATATAAACTACATATATAAGCAGTGAAAGTATTGGGTATAAGCATTAAAATATGAGTATAAAAATAAAAAATATAAATAAGTACAAAGCAGTAATGTGTGTATAAAAAAATATATTAGGTACATATCATTACATGTGTACAGGGTTATATGGAAAACATTAATAACCTCGCAGGACTATATTCCTGCCTTGATTATGAGTCGAAAGCTATCATGACCTAATATCAATAGTTATGGAGATATGCGACATCAAAGTTTGAATTTTTTCAATATATCTGACTTATTTTTTGGAAAACGTTGGACTATCACTACACTAACTCAAATCGATTACGATAAATTCATTCGTTTCAATACAAATTAAATAAAATGATAAAAACCTTTACATTTATTTATTATTTATAAATTTATAAATAAATACATAATTTAAAAATACTTTGCATTTGAGATGTAATCTAGAAATTTATTGAAGAATAAATCTTTCAAAGTCAGGCTTTCACTTTGTGGTGACATTATTACTATATAAACATATCTGTATTATTTGTCAACTTTAGTTTAAGGCTCAATCTGAGTAAAAGAACACTGTTCCCGAAACATGTAAAAAATCAATAAAAAGTGGTGTAAACAAAATTATAATAGATTTATTTTTTTTTATCTTTAAAGTTGACTAGTTGACGAATTCAACTAGTTGATCGTCTCGTCGATGGACGGACGTGGACGACCCATCCCTAGTTGGGAAGTTGTTTAAAAATGTTGAGGTCGTGTGGAAAACATCTCTTATATTCCACTGAAATATTTGTTAAAAATATACACAACGAGGTACTTACATTCAGGGTCGGTCTTCAGTTCCCAACCCCGCCACTCCATCTCACAACAGCACTCTCCCCTTTTCCTCTAAAAATGTTTTTTTCCCTAAGCTCCGAGAATATTTGAATAAAAATCTTGTTTAAGTTTTCCATCATTTATTTTATTTAAATTGGATAAATTGTGTTTCATAAGTAGTTGGTCTCAAAATCTAATTTCTTTTTATGTAAAGACTGATTGGAAATGCCTATATACAATATTCAGTTGCGAAAACCAAACGAATTGGAGATTTGCGCTTTTGATGTAAAGGATCATTCAAGAAACGATTTATAGTTTTTAGTGTATTTAATATTTATAAAAATACTTTGTGCGTACATATATAATATATATTTATGATTATGTATATATGACTGCGCTGTTTTTGCATTTATTTACAGCTAATAAAATGCAAGCAAGTTGACTCGTATGTAATTGCGTGTATTATTATTCGATTCCTATTAATCTCCTTTATTCTTCTTCTTCTCTTCTTCTCTTCTTCTTATTACAGTAGTAGTCTGATTATTATTCTTTATTATTTGGATTTGAGTATGAGTAGCGGACTGAGTATGATGGATGAGGAGGAGTGGAGGATGTCGTCTTATTATGTAGGAGTGGGATTATTCGTCTTAGGATTGGTAGGGATGAGGAGGCGGAGGAGTCAGTAGTCTTGAGGTCGGAGGGGGAGGTAGTGTATTATGAGTGGCAGTAGATGAGTCTGATTAGTGAGTATTAGGATATTATTATTGTTAGAAGTGATGTATGGCGGTGTATGAGGAGTAGTGTATTATTATTATTAGTATTGAGGAGGAAGTATTTATTTTAGATTAGGAGGATTAGTAGTGCATTAGTAGTGATTGGTGTCTGTATTATGACGATGAGGAGGAGTCTGTGGATGCTCTTAGTAGTTGATGACCGTAGTAACTGGAATAGGAGGGGAGGAGGAGGCATTCTTCTTCTCATTTGTTATTCTATTATTATTCTTCTTATTTCTGCCTTCTTCTTCTTCTTCTTCTTCTTCTTCTTCCTCTTCTTCTTCTTCTTCTTCTTCTTCTTCTTCTTCTTCTTCTTCTTCTTCTTCTTCTTCTTCTCATTTCTTCTCATTTTTTCTTCTCTTCTTCTTCTTCTCTTCTTTTCTCTCTCTCTCTCTCTCTCTCATTCTTCTCATTAAAACCGCTATAACTTTGCTTTCTTTGGTTTCCCTAAGTAAATATTTTATATTTAGGTATTTACAACTAGTCTTTGTTCAACAATATAAATTTTAGCCTTTAAAACAACCATTAATGAAACATAATACAGTATTTAAATTAAATTTAAAGAAATATTTACATTTAATATTAACATTTCATCGTCATTCATGCAAGACTAAACTTATCCATTAGCGATGGTAAGTCGTTTTATTTATTAAACAGGGTGTTATTCAACAAAATAGTGATATTAGAAATGAAAACTTGAACTTAAGTATCCTTAACTTCCGTGGACTCATAATCATCATCGGTCCGTTAATTAACGATAACATTTTTACAGTTTAAAATATTTAAAATAGTGATATTAATATCTATTGATGGTTTACTTAAATAATTTCTAAAAGAACACAATGCCAAACATTGATCTGAGAGATTTATTCCAACTGTCGACCTATGTCTTCTATAGACGACACTGAGTCTGAGGAGGTTAATGTAAGTGAAGTGGACCCACCACAGACCCAAGTCCATTCTATGAGCAAAAGCTCTCATATGGTCCTTACTCATTCTTTTTTTTAATGCTAAGGCGGTCTCCTCGCTACGCCGCAGACGGAGCAAATACATTCGTGCAGCAAGGTGAGGAGTGCGCACAAACCACTTCACTGTCTCAGGGATGCAGTGGGGACCGAAAAAATACGTATTTAAACAATATATATAAAAGAGAACATAACTTAATTCAACAAAAATACAAAATTTATTAAAATGATTTTTTAAATTTGGGCAATCAAACATGTACATTTTTATCTATATTAATAAATAGTAGGCTTATAAAAACATCTTCGTATTTGAATGCAACGTTGTGCCAAAATTTCAAAGTAATCAGTGAAGAATTTTCAGAGATAAGCGATTTTGTACAAACGAACACTTACATTTTCATTTATATAGATTAGAAAAGACATAGAGAAAAATCAAATTAACGAAAAAATATTTTAACTGATACCGGGATTCGAACCAACGGACTTCCGTTTTATCTGGGGATGGCGCGTTATCTAATTTTGCCACGGCAGTTTGTTAAGTTAACGAAAATTTTTCGAAATCCCGGTAGCACTTAAAATATTTTTCCGTTAATTTGCTTTTTTAATGTGTCTTTTCTAATTGATTAATAAAAATTTGTTTAATATGTCATAATAATCCACAACTTTGTACAAAGAAAAGTGTAGAAAAATTTAAATGCACGCAACGATCCATGGAGAGATTCATGCTTGGAGTAAGCCTAAGAGATAGAATTAGAAACGCCGAAATTAGGCGCAGAACTAGAGAAATAGATATCATGGATCGTGTAGCGAAGCTAAAATGGCAATGGGCAGGACACGTTGCAAGACAGGATACTACAAGATGGCCTCCCAGAGTTCTGAAATGGACACCTTGGGAAAATAAAAGAGGCATCGGAAGACCTCAAAAGAGATGGGCCGATGATATTGTCGCTGTGGAGGGAAAGAAATGGCTACAATTAGCCAACAACAGGGAAGAATGTAAAAATAAGGAAGAGGCCTATATCCAGCAGTGGAAAGAGGAAGGCTGATGAAGAAGAAGAAGAAGAAGAATAATCCACAACATCGCTTTCCGATAGCTTGTGACCAATGGGCGCCTTATTGATAATTTAAGATGAATTACTACATAAAACCAGTCAATTGGGTTGTATCTATTATTGACAAATAATTTTCTAATGTACATTAGTAAATAATATAAAATGTACAATATTTGATCAAGTAATATATTTTAAATGTAATAAATGTACCTACCATTAGGATTAATCTACCATTACGTGTAGACATAATAAAACATCTTTTCGATAACCTTACCTATCTAACCAAAGCTATTTTATTACAAATTTGTGATAATACCGAACGAAACTTTTCTCATCGAAAATCGGATATCATCGATGTTAGAGGTGGGTTCTTTGGCTAAGAAATTATTACGCAATCAATCTTCATTAAGGGGAATAAAATCGCTTGATTAAGTCGCTCCCACATTTGATTTAGATCAATTCATAAACTATCGCCTCCACCAACTTTTTCATTTCTGTAATAATTACTGGCGAAAATATTTAGCTATTATACTATGTATTTTTTACGCATATTCATACGTGTATAAAAAAACAAACAAAAAAGCTATAACATTTATTTTAAGCTATTAAAAAGTTAACAGGGTGTTTGTTAAATTAGTATAAACCACTACCGGATTTTAGGTCTACCGGTTTCGAGACGTATCCGTCTCTTATGCACTACACTACTATGTTCACAACACTATATTGTTAAGCTTTCACCAATATTTTTCACATGCGTGTTAATCTTGTCAAAGACAAGCATACACTAACTTGCCTAACAATCGGGAAACTACGGGGGAGAGGGAGTGAGAGGGGGCGTGGTCTAAAGCGGATGTTACCAAATCTTTTATGAAAGTTAAATTGAACAAAGGTTTGTATGGAATATTGATTTGGTTATTTATCAGAAGTGCTTCATTATTCACTGCTTCCTTAATGTAAAAAAATTCTAAATTATTTAATTTTAAGCTTTTATTATTGATATTTAATATTTTCACCCCTGTTTTTAAGTCAAATTTATGATTATTTTCTATGAGGTGGTTTACGAATTCAGAAAAATTGTTGTTAAAACTCACTAAATTTTACGAACACTGTTATAATGTCTAACCACAAATTTAATGCTTAAAATATTAAAAATATTAATAATATATTGAAAATTTATTTAGTGTAAATAATTTTGGAAAACTTTGTGCTAATATGTAAAATATTATTAAATATCTAACTGTTGGTATCTTGGTAATTTATATAGGTGCTGTTGGCTTACTCAACGAATTCTGCACATGTGGAAGACAAATAAATAACGCAAGAGTTTCTTCCTAACGAAAAAAAATATTAGCAGACCATTTACATGTTCGTAATAAACTTGCATACATATTACACATACCGACTGGGTTTGTATTTAAGATCACATGACCATGGATATAAAAAAGTAACCCATAAAAACCAAGTTTTTATTATACTCCCTTTCTTTGTAAAATATAACAACAATTAAAGACGAATTAAAACATATAACATAACACTAAACTTACAGTAATTTAATATATTTCTAAAATGTCAAATGTTTTGAGCTTTGATAAAACACTTCGTGCTTTGAAGAATAAATTCTAAAAACATTTGTCAGTCAATTTAGATTTTCGACATTCGTAGTGAAGTACCTATTATGTATACCGACGGAGTAATTCAAATTTAGAAAATAATCCGTTGCTAGTAAGCAAACTTTTCTAATGATTCCAATTTGAAAAAAAACAATAAAATTTCTAAAAATCCGAAATTATACTATAATTATTATTTTTTTTAACGAAAATTTGATAGATCTTCTTGATCGTCGCCACGAGTCTGCTTGCAAAGTTTCAGCTCGATTGGATCACGGGAAAAGGGTCAAAAATCGATCCAAAGTTTTTTCACCCGGCAAGCCGGCAAGCAAGCAAGCAGACGCCACGAGTTAATATAAAGGGAGTAAAAATCAGGTTTTATCAGTCATCTTGATATTAAGCTCACTTAAAATAAATTTTATTTTACATTATCTGTGTGATTTTTTTTCGATATTTTTAATTATTTTATTGTTAATAAAGATAACTTCAACGTGGGGTTAGCTCGGATTTCGTGATTTTATCAAAGACATTTTTTTTTTAATTTTCTTATTTTAAAAATAAAATAGATATATGTTGCATTGATTTTATATATTATACTTGTTTAACTGTCCCTAGAAAATTTAAAGCTTGTGTTTGGGGACAGGAGTACATGATGCAAGGTATACCATCGGGCGTGTCATATATAACTTCTTCTTCAAATATAGCAAATTAATTTGCAGTGACATAATTATAATTTATATAAATTAACTTTGTAAAAACCACTTATTTACTGAAAAAATTCAACATGTTCGAAGCCAATGGTTTCTTCGTCAGGATAACAAAAATAATATTTAAAAATCGAAGTATAGATCAAAATATTAAAAAGTTATATATGGAAAATGATAATATAAAGCACCTACTTAACATGAAAATAAATTTAAAAGATAACTATTTGCAAAAAGGACCTGATTATTTATTACATTCAATTTACTATTTACACTTTTAAATTGAATTTTATGTCATATATAATGTTAAGGAAGAATGTTAGAGGATGAATGATAAGTAAAAGTCAATAAATGAAACAGTGTAGAGAATTATATACATCATTTAAAACATATTAGTGAATCAAGCATACAAATTATTTTCGTAGTACAGTTATTTATTAAATTTTAACCATTTTTTGTTTTGATTATGTATTTTTCTGTTTGTTTTATGTATTTTTTGAATTAAAGCGCCCTTGAGGTGAGTATTCGTGAAAACGGCGCTATATAAGTTATCCAAATATTATTAATATTATTATTAGTATATTTTTCTTCAGTTCTGACATTCATTGGTAAATTATTGAAAAATTTAACACCTAGATAAGTGTAGTGGTGTTGTGTAGCTGTTTTGTTGTATTTGGGAATGTTTAAACTTCCTTTTATTCGCGCTCTTTGGTGCGTTTAATTATATTTATTATTATTATTATTATAGTTACATTTATTCTTATTTTTGGACAAAATCCATAAATGTGTAAGTCCTTACCGTGTACTAAATAATAAACAGCTTTTTGGTCTTGTGGTTAGGACTCTCGCCTCGTGATCCAAAAGTCGCAGGTTCGAATCTCACTCCTGACAAGCAAGTTAGTCCTATTTTCATAGCACAAGCGTTTAGCTTAATTTGAAAATAGTAAGAATATTTATGTGACACGAATTCCGTGTTCGCATCTCTATTTTTTTTTTTTTTAAATATCATTTTTAGAAATTTATTTAATTAATAGAAAGAGCATACTCAAACCAAACAGTCAGAGAGCATTTTAGATTTTTAGATGAATTTTAAGCATTCAATCGTTAATTCTTTTCCAGAATACACAAATTCATAATGTTTTTTTAGCATTTATCATTCATGATACTACAGTATGTAGAGTAATTATAATGAATGGAAGAGAATTTTTTATATATTGTATTGCCCATTTGAATATTAATCACGTTTTTCTCTCATGCAAACAACAATCTTAACTCTATCCAAAATTAAAATAATTATCCGTTATTAGTATTCTTAGTCCAAGTTACCCCTCGAATAAAACGAGCCCCATTTAGCGTGTACTACCCTTAAGATAACTATAAAAGGTATTTTATTTGGCAAGAGCAAAAAACAATATGCCTTTTTTATTTCAACTGCTGTGTCCTTCGAATTTAATTATATTTAATTAACACGACAATCAACTATCATTTGTTTTAAAGTGAACATTAAAAAGTTTACCCATCTTGTAAACTGTCTTCCAAAATGACTGCTGAAACTGCCTCTGTAATAGTCAACTGAAGGCAGTTTAAGTTCCTTTTCACTACTGGCTAATAGTAATCGTTGTTGGAAAAGTACCTACGCCTTCTTCTTAACCCGTCTGTGAGACACCATCGAATATCAAGATTCAATTTATTTAATTTTATAAAATGCTCCAGATAGATTCCGTAAAACAAACTTTTTAACACGTGAAAACTGTAATTTTTCAACATAAGAAAAACAAAAGATCAAAGACAAGAACTAAAGTTAATGTTAACTATTAAATCGCTTTATCGATTTGTCTATAATTTGATAGACCTCTGTATCCCAGACAATATCACTGGAAGACGGCTCACACTGCGGTCAGCTCTCTGCAGGCTGGTAGTACCAAGGAGACCTGGAGCCACCAAGTTTGCGGAACGTGCTTTCAGCTTGCGGGCCCAGCTATGTGGAATCAGCTGCCTCCAGTGCTGCGATCTATGGAGAATCAGGAACACTTCAAGAAGAGCCTAAAAACTCATTTTTTTCGGGATTTCGCACCTGTAAAGCGCCCTTGAAGCGTCTCTTACGCAAAAATGGCGCTATATAAATTAACATAAACATAAACATTAATAGTGTTCTTGTTTGAAAATTACAAAAAAATATATGAGTTAAAATTATTTGCCAGAAAAGATGTGTTGCCAGGTTTCAACTCTCGTTTCAGAGCAACACTTTACCAATGTGGCATATATTCGAAACGTTGTAAAGGAATAGTCCTTCTCAGGACAAACAGACGTGGAATAATCAAGAAAATCCTTTCTTACACTATACTCAACCCATGAGAATCTCATATTTAACATATATTTACATATTCTTCAAAAAGTATAAACTTGTAGTAAACTTGCTAGAGAATTATGCCCCGTTTATACCTAATAATTATTTGCGAAATCGAGGTCACGCGTTATTTCATGTCCCAAAATGCAGAACGGATGTAATGAGTAAGCACACCATAAAGCGTAGTGTGCAATTCTTAAATGAATTGAGCTATCACGTGGGTTTAATGATAGTATTGAAAGATAACTTGCGTAGTGAATGGAGCAATCTGTTATGCAATTTAAGAAAAACTATTCGATCATTTATATATATTCTTTCACCTCTTGGCGTTAAGCGATGATTGGTATCTGAGATTGACTAGTTAAGATGACCAATCATTGTTTTAATCTAACACACATGACAGTTACAATAAATAATTAGCTCATCAATCTTCGCTTCAATTCTAGTAGTCCGCATTTCCACTAAATGTTCCTATTGGAGAGAAATAATTAATTTCTCATCTTCCACTAAAATGGTTAAATATTTAAAGGATCCTCTATCACACTAAATAAAATATTTACATCATTTCACATACATTAATCTAGATATGTTATAGATGAACGCAGTAATGAAGCTATTTATTTGGGAAAGTTGGTATGGAAAGTCTCTGTGTGTTTATAGAACTCACAACTAGGGAATGCAATCCCGATCCCGCGAGATCGGAATCCCGCAGATCTCGAGGCATTTTACGAGATCAATCCCGAACCGAAAAATAGCACGAGATTATCGGGATTGATCAGCATTTTTTTATGTTTTGTATGTTTAATTGTGTATGTCTGTAGAGCTTTTAGTAATGTTCATGTCACATTCAAATAATGAAAATAGCTTTGAATAATATTTGCTGTATTTTATCAACCTAACATAGTAATAAAAACTACTACCAGTTAGTAGTTTTTACTCTACTACATTGACTGATTGATGCTTGGAAAAACGCCTACAAAAACTTTAATGCAATTATTAATAATGAGCTTTTATTAAAATTGCTGATATAAATGCAAGGCATTGTCGTTAATTGCTATTCAACTCTATAAACAATCAAAAAAATACAAAAGTATTACGCGGTAAGTACGCGGGATAGGAAATTCTAATGTCGAGGGATCCCGAAAGGGCAATCCCGACTCGGGATTGCATTCCCTACTCACAACCTATCGTACGGCTGACTCAAGTTACGTTTTTTACTTTATTTTTCTGTACTTACGCACTTTACACAATGTTAAGTCAACCAGTTACACCCATTCCTGATCACCACATCTATCATTTTTTTTTAATTGTGTGTTGTTATTTTTGCAACTCGTTTAACGTATGACTTTGTTACCGCTATCTATGGTTGAAATCTCCATCTGAAATCTATGGATACAATATTCTAAATCTACAATACAATATTCAGAATTTTTTGAGAATGATCAAAAATTTTAAGAACACAATGCGGGATTATGTCCCCAGAGGGCTCTTCATTAATACGCCAGAATTGAAGAAATGAGAAAAGCACTCAATTGGATGGAAATTTAAAAAATGTTTACTTAAAACGTTCTCATATTTATATATAAAATTTTCAATAACAAAATGACAAAATATTTTTTGGATAAAATTATTGTAAATAGTGATGTACCTACATATTCTACCAGAAATAGGAATAGAATAAGATTACCATATAAGAAAAAAGTATATAAACAGAATTGTCTAATGTACAGAGGTATAAAAATATATGATGAGGTGCCAGAAAACATGAAGAATATAAATAAATTGAATGTATTTAAAAACAAATGCTATAATTATTGTAAAAATAGTATAGAATTGTAGAGCATAAGATGTATTATTAATTATAGATTGTACCATAGATTAGATTAGATGTAAATGTAAATATGTAGGTTATTATGGATAGTATATTAGTAATAGATTTAAGAATGTAAAATGTTAAATACTAGTCAATACACAATGTAATATTGACTAACTTAAGAAATAAATAAAATAAAAAAAATTCAGAATATTTTGAGTATGTCCAAATTCTTCAGAATGGAACTGGATTGTTTGTCACAGGGACATCAATAATCAATTAACGTATAATATACACAGAGACGAAACTGTATTTTTTCAAGGGAAAGTAGGTATAGAAGTCTTTTTTTGGGTGGCCATATATACAACTTCCAAAAAATTAATAGACATGGTATTCTATCATGGGTAGAAATGCGAACGTTACATATATGTAAAGTGATCACCTAAGCCAACCGTACGATAGGTCGTAAGTCCTATGGCCACCCAAAAAAAAGACTTCTATACCTACTCTCCTTTGAAAAAATACAGTTTCGTCTCTGTGAGACATCTATAATACTATAATATACATTTTTTTTTAATTTAAAAATTAATCAAGATGTATTATATCAATCTTCATTATAAAATTTTGACACGCATTAAGCGCTTAGAATTAATATGTATTTATATGTAAAATGGTACCAATCTGAATAAATACGCGTCATTATTCAAATTATTTGTCGTCCGTTATCTGATTAGGCGGGGCTTACTTACACTCTGCTTCACATTAAAATGCCTTTATTAGGTTTAATGGCGTAATAATTTTTGCGAAACACTACAAATTAGTCATCTTTATCGCGGTGTCTGTATACTATCATTAAGTGGCGCACAAAGTGGTCCGTTCTCGCGTATTAACATTTATTTATACAAATTATAAAACTGTGCTGGTGCTCTAATGAAACAAAGTTGGAAGAAATAAACCATACCCGGCCGTTTGCCCCCTCCCATTCCCCCACACTGCGCAGTTCCGCTAATCGTCGCGCGCTTATAATAAATTAAGGCCAACAATTAAAAATTGCCTATTTTATTTAAATTTATGACGATGCGGTGTGTTGCCCATCCCTAGTTCAATTATCACTCGGATGTTTTTATCTCTTTTGTTATAAACGCTCGAGCGAGACAGCTGCGGGAATAATATTGCAACGAGGCTAAAAAGAGTCGCGCACTTCTGTCAAAGTGACAGTTGTTTGAAGCTGGCACAATACTACCGAAGGATCTGGAATCACCTCCAACTTTCGAGTGACGTCTGCAACTTTGCAGCAAAATCTGGGAATTACGAGTACTTGCTAGTAAAGTAGCGAAGGGAAAAACTACATTTCAAAATGAAGACTACAACACACACACGTTCACCAGTTTGAAGACTACAAAGTGTACACTACAATTGTAGTAAAAACTACTTGAAGTGAAGTAATTGTAGTACTACGAAATGAAGTGAAATAAATGAAGTGAAGTAATTGTAGTATTAATGAAGTGAAGTAATGAAATGAAGTAATTGTAGTATTAATGAAGTGAAGTAATGAAATGAAGTAATTGAAGTATTGATGAAGTGAAGTGTAATGAAATGAAGTAATGAAGTGAAGTGTAATGAAATGAAGTAATGAAGTAATGTAGTACTAGTGAGTTAATACTTTTTTCCCAAATAGCGAGCAAAAAAAAAAAATTTCGAAAGTAACATTTGGCGACCTAATTCATATATCTACATCAACTTCCCAAAAATTTCACGTAAAAAATGCACTTTTAAAGTATGTTTCTCATACTTTCGATGACTTTGAAGTGTATGTACTTTGTAGTGTTCGCTTTGAAATGAAGTGTACTATTTGAAGTTTATACTTTCAATAACTTTGGTATTTGTACTTTGTAGTGTGCACTACACTTCAAAAAGTGCGAAGTGTGCACTTCAATGTAGTGTAGTACTACATTGTAGTAGTGAGTACAGAGCGGACCCATCACTATAGTAAAGTCTGGAAAACGCGAGGAACTTCTCGAAAACGCGGGAAGCGCCTCGGAATTTCGATAACAGCGTTAACCACTATGAATACGACACGCAGGAGCAAGTGTTGGAGTTATTTTTCCGTGCGCGTCTGACGGCGATAACAGAAGCGAAGGTAGCGGCGAGAAGCCAGTGATGCCAAGCGAGCGGAAATTCAACAGCGATTCTAGAAAGTTCTTACGTAGCGAGATAAACCGAAGCGAAATTAATAAGTGCGGAAATTGTATGGAATGTTCTGGGGAATAGTGAATGTCTATTTACGAAGTGATAAATGTGCGAAACAATTTAATTAAAGTCACCTTGTACATTAGTTTAATTAATTAATCGGTATTCAGTAAAACCCGTATTAAATCTCAGCGTTTTCATTAATTCCTCCTGCAGCCACGACACATGACAATATATATTTTTATTTATTTAGCATTACCTACACGTGGCGTATAAAAGCAAAGGCAGTAATAATCTCTTACTTTGAATTGTGTAATTCTTGGTGGAATTCCATTTTAATGATTAAATTAAAATCATGTAAACAGGGTTATTTGGAAAACATGGCTAAATCCAAGATCATGGTCCCACGGGTTATAGATACAACAGATCCGTATGAAAATAAGTATTTCTCGATATAATTGAATGTCCTAATTACAAAATTAAAGATAATTGACGCTTGAATAATAAGTATTAAATAAAATAAAAAAAGTAACCCATAAAAACCAAGTTTTTATTATACTCCCTTTCTTTGCAAAATATAACAACAATCAAAGACGAATTAAAACATATAACATAACACTAAACTTACAGTAATTTAATATATTTCTAAAATGTCAGATGTTTTGAGCTTTGATATGACACTTCATGCTTTGAAGATTAAATTCTAAAAACATTTGTCAGTCAATTTAGATTTTCGACATTCGTAGTGAAGTACCTATTATGTATACCGACGGAGTAATTCAAATTTAGAAAATATTCCGCGACGTTATCGGGTCGCCGTTGCTAGTAATCAAACTTTTGTAATGATTCCAATTTGAAAAAACCGATAAAATTTCTAAAAATTCGAAATTTTACTATAATTATTAATTTTTTTTAACTAAAATTTGAAAATCTTCTTGATCGTCGCCATAAGTCTACATGCCAAGTTTCAGCTCGATTGGATCACGGGAAAAGGGTTAAAAATCGATCCAAAGTTTTTTCGACGGCAAGCCGGCAGGCAAGCAGACGCCACGAGTTAAAAGAAAGGAAGTAAAAACGATATTTCCACTAAAAGAATGAAAAAAATATTGACATAAGGCAGACGTTTTGACATTTCTCATAGAAACTTCACGTGTGCATAATATCTTAGTGTGTACCACCTATTCTGTTTTGGGATAGCAATCGCCAATTTTAACAATCCTACGAACAGAGGAGTATGTATTCTCGGAGGGGCGATTCTGGAGACTTCTTCTTCTTCTCGTGCCCTGTTCGTTTAACGGACTTTGGCAATCATATTGACTATGCGGACATATTACTGCGGCCCGGAACAGCTCCACAGCAGACTGGCCAAACCACTGTCTCAAGTTTTTCAGCCATGAAGTCCTCCATCTTCCAGGGCCCCGACTTCCGGCGATCTTTCCCTGCATTATGAGATGCAAGATCTCGTATTTCTCTGGAGACTAATGGGTGAATTAGGTACCTACCCATAGAAACTCGAAATTCCGGGTGCAATATGAGTCATTTAGTCACCAGTACCCACGGGCAGCATGTTCTCTTACGTTTTATTATGATTGTAATCATATTGTCGAATAGCATTGCTACTCTACCTGTTACCTACCTTCCGGTGTGGAATTAATCTATTTTTCAAATGGAAATAATTTAAGTTTTTATCTATAAGTTAAGTATAAACTAGCTGCAATTCGTCAAAAATTATTGAATATTGGTTCACGTCTTTGCTAAGCTATATATATATATATTTATAATATATTTTTGGCGGTCCACGGGGAGCCACCGTAGCAACATGCGTAGAGCGACCGGTTCGGGTTTGCTACTCCCGGGGTTCAAGCCGTTTAATTTGATTTTTTTAGCCGTGAATTGGAACTACATTACAGACGTTACACATAGTTACGGGGTAATGAAATACTTAAAATCAATTATACTTTAATTGCACACAGTCGCTGGGCACCAACTTAACTGAAACACTATTCCGTAATTCGCAATGATTCGCCTCTTGAATATTCCACACACTTTATTCATTAGTGGTCTTTTTTTTCTAAACTCGCACTCGCTTGTCAAAAAAAACTATGGCGCCGTGCCCACCGCGCCGCATATTTATACGTATTGCTTCCTTTCAATCTTCTGGTATAATTCCGTGTGTTCTACCGGTTTCTAGGTATTTCCAATTTATTCTCCTCCAAAATTTTCGATTTTGTTTCTGGAACCTCACGACCATATCTGAAATGTAACAGAAAATTACACGTGTGCTTGAATTTTTAACAAAATAAATCGATTCTCGCGGGACAGCTTTGGAACGGCGTCCATTTTTATTGTTTCTGTCTAAAATTACAGCGAGAAAATTGTACGCGATGTATACAACGGTTCCTTTTGGCTGCCATCGGAATGTCGGGCGCTTGTACCGGGAACGAAAACACTCGTTACATCTCGCAAAAACATCTCATTGTCCCTCCAGGACCCGGCGATTAAAACTTAATTGGGCGGGAACAGGACGGACGTGCCGGCACGGTCCGCCGTCTGCCCCGCGTCTAGTGATGGGTGAATGTAGTACTACACTACCTTGAAGTGCACACTTCGCACAGTTTGATGTGTAGTGCACACTGCAAACTACAAACACCAAAGTTATTGAAAGTACAAACTTCAAATAGTACACTTCATTTCAAAGCGAACACTACAAAGTACATACACTTCAAAGTTATCGAAAGTATGAGAAACATACTTTAAGTAGTGCATTTTTTACGTGAAATTTTTGGAAAGTTGATGTATATATATGAAGAAATCTCTGGAAACTGTAACAACCCCCCCCCCATGGCTGGCGACCTTTTTTTTTTTGGGAAAATTTTTGGGAAAAAAATACTTCACTTCATTTAAAAATTTACTTCACTATTACTTCATTTCATTACTTCACTTCATTATTATTACAATTACTTCACTTCATTTACTTCACTTCAATTACTTCACTTCACTTACTTCACTTCATTTACTTCACTTCATTTCGTAGTACTACAATTACTTCACTTCAAGTAGTTTTTACTACAATTGCAGTGTACACTTTGTAGTCTTCAAACTGGTGAACGTGTGTGTGTTGTAGTCTTCATTTTGAAATGTAGTTTTTCCCTTCGCTACTCGCGTCTGGCGGCCATTGCCGGGGCAGGTGTGAGGGCCGCCATTTTGCTTTCGCCATCTTGCTTTCGCCATTTCGCTCACGTCGCCGCCGACATCGCGGATAATCTGGAGGGATTTCGGCGAGAGTGAACATTGTCTATTGTCCTAAGACGCACTACATTCGGAGAATATTAATTAACACTACATGTGTACAGTCTACACGCACGCCTGTTTGACAGGAGTTCTGGGACGTTTAGCGTCTGACGTTTGTATTTTCTCGCGTTCTTTCACTCTGAACCGTATTTATTTTTTAATATACCTACTGGGCGTCTGGTAGCTAGCAATAAAAACTTAGTAGGTATAGAAAGTATTATTTAAACTCAGTTACGAAGATAAGGGACATCAATTTTTGCATTTTGTTTAACGTATTTCTGGATTATCTTTTGTAAAACATTATACTATCAGAATATTTTGAGTTTTTCCATATTTTTCAACAAACACTATACTGGATTTTATTCCAGGGGACATCATTAATCAAGATATATCATAGATGTCTCACAGAGACGAAATTAAATTTTTTATGGAAAAGTCTTTGGGTGTCCATAGGGCTTACGACCTTTTGGGTGGAACTTCATTACACATATAAAGGATATTGCTTTAAAGAAATTCCAATAAATATAGATACCTCATTAGTGACATCTGTTTTTGATTAAGGGAATGAAAAAGCTTTGGACGCCGGTGGCACTAATGTCAATTACAACACATATGTGAAACAAGTTGTAAAACTTAAATATATATGCAACTTCCACAAATTTTATAAATGTGGAATCTATCATGGGTGGAAATGGTGAACGTTATATTGTGTAAAGTGATCACTTAAGCCAGCCGTACGATAGGTCGTAAGCCCTATGAACATCCAAAGATTTCCATATCTACTTTGCCATAAAAAAATATAATTTCGTCTCTGTGAGACATCTATAATATATCGCGATTAATGAAGTCCCCCTAGGAATAAAATCCAGTATCTTTCGCTCTGATACAAGACAAATAAAATTATTTAAACCTTGCAGAAATTCGAAAAATATTTTTTCTAAACTTTTTGTCATTTTATATGTCTTGTATTAAAGTGAATTAATTTTTAATATTTCATTTAAGTCACCCCAGTGATTATTTAATGTTTTACAAATGGAAGTCAAAATTATTGAAAAAAAAAATTCAAAATCTGATGTCTCTTATCTCCGTAAGTGTCGACATTTCACCCAAAATATTTTATTTTTTTTATTGTTTATTTACCTTTGTTAATACAAGTTACTAATAACTTCCACACTAGGTAAAAACCTGTTCTGTGGCAGTTATTCTCATATGATATTTAGGTATGTAATATTAACAAATGACAATTAAAGAAAGTATAATCATAAGAATGAAATTAGATCAATAATAATAAAGTAAATCATAGGAATACCTAAATATAAAAGAAAAGAAAATATACATACAAAATTAAGATAAGAATTTAAGTAGTTACAAAAATAAAAATTATATTAAAGTATACTTTAAATTATATAAATCAGTTTTTGCCAATTCAGAGGTCAAGGGCGGATCACTTCTTCAGCATACCTTCTACCTGATGTTTTTATAAACTGAGTAATATGATGTTAAAAAGGTTTGTGTAGAGTTATTTTTTTAGTTTCATTAGGTAACTTGTTAAAAACGAGCGGGGCAGTGATATTAAATTGTCTTTGCCCAAAAGACGTTTTCCTTTTAGGTGCCTCGAAATTAATTGTATTTGCCATCCTTGTAACCCGTGTTTGTTGTGTACGATTAAAATTTACCCTGTCCTTGTGAAATTTTATAAGTATGGTATTAAGGCATAATTGTCTCGGGTCAAGAACGTTAAATATTCCAAACAAATCACCTGAAGGAAACATTCTCGATTTCTTGGTGATTATGCGCATGACGCATTTTTGTGATTTTGTCAGCGAATCCATGACTGATCTGACACACCCTCCCCATCCAGTGTGAAGAATATTTTCTATTAAAAATTTAATGAAGAAGACTCCCTCAAAGTTTTTGCTAGTAGGTACGAGACGTCTTGTATATCTTCATCAATCTTAATATATTTTTTGCTCTGTGATTTTTGTTCTACCCCTTTGAGATGATTATTTTCTCTTAATTGAATACCTACTAATGTTTTAAACCCTTTCTACGACGTATTTTAAGCTTCGTTTTTTCTGAGCCAGGTCTTCTTCCATATTAATTAAACATCGCCAGCAAAAAATTAATAACCATCGACTTAAAATCACAAGAAAATTTTGACTTAGAAATTTGATCATTACGAAATAATAATTAGGTACTTATCTCTAAATATTCGTAACAGAAGTAATTACTTTTAATTTTAATAATTACACAAACTACAGAAGTAATTACTGTTAATTTTAATCATCAAACTAACTACAGTAGCAATACATGTTTCAATTTTCATATTTCTAACGCAAAACTTTACAGTTTACAATTTGTTTAAAGTTTTGATAAATATACTTTAGAACGAAAGAAACCTCCACTTCTATACCTATTAAACTCAATGTCTGTCTGTCTGTCTGTCTGTTCTCTATACAAATCCACACCGTTTGTCCGATTCGTTTCAAATTTTGCATACTTATGCTTTGGGACCCAGCGGGTAACATAGGCAACATTTCTCCCTATTCTCTTACCCTTTCCCTACCCCCTGACCTATTTTCGATGCGAATCTGAACCGTTTGACCAATCGGACTCAAAATTTGCATACTTATCCTTTGAGACCCGGCGGGTAACATAAGCAACATTTTTCCCCTGTTCTCTTACCCCTTCCCCTCTCCCTGACATATTTTTGATGCCAATCTGTACCGTTTGATCGATCGGACTCAAAATTTGGAAGCTTATTTTTAAGGACTCGGCGGGTAATATATGGAACATTTCCCACTATTATTTTAAACCTTCCCCTGCCCTGATATATTTCGAATATATATCAGTTTCGATGCAAATCTGTACCGTCCAACCTGACCGATCGGACTCAAAATTTGGAAACTTATTCTTAAGGACTCGGCGGGTATTATGTGCGACATTTCCCCCCAATTCTTTTAACCCTTCCTCTACCCTGATATATTTTTAATGCAGATCTCTACCGTTTGACCGATCGGA
>JADDOH010016555.1:5465-40203 GCA_016648135.1 Agrypnia vestita
TATAGATATATATATAGCATAACGATTCGACACTGTTTGATTATGTCTTTTATATATCCATGGCTTATGAAAAATAAAAAAATTTCTTTCTGATTGTGTAGCTGCTACAATAGAACCACTCGACTTTGAGGCAACCTCTTCCTGACCCGGCTATAATTTGGAGTAGATTCCCTTCAAGTAGATATTTAAAAACTTTAAAAGCCCATTTTATTCTTTAGAATGATTCATAATATTAGACAATTTTTCAGTAAGTAGTTAATAAAATGTAGCATTTTAAACAGATTATTCAAAGAATGTATCAAAAATACACTATATGTACTTGAGTACATAGAAATCAAAGAAAATACAAAATTATTATTTTAAAAAGAGTTGCAATATCAATTATGGGATCAACTTCTAATAACCATGTTTAATTTGATAAACAGATTTCATTGACAACCATGTGTTCTATTATTTTTTTTTGATAAATTTGATGATTTTTTTAGTTTAGTGTACCCATCCTTAGTGGTTTAAAGTATGTAGTATTTATTACAAAGCACAATTCTTTTTATAGATGACAAATAAATTACGTTTCCTACATTTTAACTTAGAACTTTTATAAAATTTTATGGTTTGGATGGAAAATTACAAATGAAAAAATATTCTGTGAATGATGTGAAACGATAAATAAAATTTGTTTACATAAACAAATTGATATTTTATAATAAAATCAGTATATGTAATGAACATCTAGAGGTGGTTTAAATTTTTTTGGAAACAGCTCATGATCCTGAAAAAATTATAAACATTTGAAAAGATTATATTGAATGAAAAGAGTTTTTTTTTTAAATGAAATAACTTTTCAATGAAAAAATATTATTTTGAACAAATTTAATAAATATATTTCCCCTGACAAGTGTGGGAAAATTTTTTACAGATTTATTAAAAAATATTTTAAGGCAATTTAAAAAAAAAAAATTATATATAATGCACGTATGCACAAGAATATTTATGATATGATTAATGGTTGTGTTTATAATCTTCAATATGGGAATATGTATATATATACATACTATAATATATTGTATACTTTGGCTAGAATAACATGAGTTATATGATTTGTAAAAAAAAACAATAAAAATAGTAAAATAAATAAAAAGAATAAGAAATATTAATATCAATTTTCTTGCTGTTTCATTATTAAATAATGTTAATGGATCCAACTTCTTATTATGAAAAAATATTCAAATATCAACTATTGGATCTGAGGGATAGTTTGGACTGTCACCGGGGCAATATTAAAAAAAAGATCGATTAAACTGTATTGAGTTTTTGTATATTTAGATATGGTTAACACGAGCTATTCAGCCAACAACATTACTTAATATAAATAACTCTAAAAACTTTCAGAATCTTCGATTTACCCATGTGACTATACAGGGGGAGATTATTATTTTTTTCATTAGAAAGCTTTTTTCTTTGTATGGCAGATGACGACGGATAAATATTAGGAATTTTCAGTTTGTGTTTTATGTTTTTTTTCCTTCGTATTTTTACAACATTTCGGTTCCCATAGTAGGGTCTATCATCAAAGCTGATGATGGTCCCTGCAATCGGATCCGAAACATCGGCCAGAAAAGTTGTCACAACATGGCAAAATACCCCAACAAACACAAAGCTAGAAGATTCTGAACTGCCGTGTAAGCCTACGAACATTTTAAAATATTGTGAAGTTCCTGATAGGTTTTGAGTAATCAATATTGAATTTTGTTTTACATACATGTATAAAAAATATGTTTAAATATTAAATTGAATACAAATATTATTTTATTTATTACATTTAATACCACACCTGCGGCCCGGGGCCCCCTGACATAAATATTATGCCTTTTGTGGAATATCTCACCGATACATTATTTGCATAGCTTTTTAACACATTTCCTTATTCAATGGTTAGATCGTATATTGCCCAATTTTCCTTTTTCCAACATAATTCCGTATTGGATCTATGGAATAGATTGCATCTTGACCCAATCCATAACTTATGTGCGAATAATTACAAGATATCAGATTTAGCAGAAAACTCGAGTTATTTTGGTCAAAGTATGGATAATTTCCCCTAATTTGTAAAAGAAAATTGTTTTTTTAATTGAATTATAAATGATGTATATTTCTATTCAGGTGGGTTTCATTAATGATGTCACAGGGATTTGGGTTAATGAGGTCACACTCCTCCCTTATGTCACGATGCGTCACACCATGTCAGATCCCCAGATTGGATGTTGCTGAATAATATTTTTCACAACTCCCCCCGTCATAGACTGTCACGGTTCTGTTGACCCCCTTCCCCCATAAAGCTGTGATATCATTTATGGAAGCTGCCTAAGATGAGAATAATAATTGTTTCAAAGTTCAATTCAATTATTGTATCATTATGATGTATTTGACATGAATTATTTCAAAACCGCATTACAAATAAAGGCATACCTCATTTAAATTTTATGATACATATATCCTAGACCCGACCACTAAGTCAATATTGTCGCAAATTATAACCATTTTTCACATGCCACATATAAGAACTCGCATCATTATCATTAAGGCTGGCGCCACACTGCGAGGATCATCCACCATATCTTTTTCGTCACGTCAAATCAGCAAAGAAAATGGATCGACCGATCTTCCACGCACTGTTTGATAAAGGCATATTGTATGGAAAGATATGTAGCGGCATTCCCAGACAGAAGAGACACGTCGGAAGATCCGCATCGTGTGGCGCCAGCTTAAGTGTGTAATAGCCCTAGGTTTAAAAAACTGATGTATATATGTATACCTAGTAATAAATAAACATTAGAATTTGAATTTAAATGAAACTGGAAATTCTGCATCTAAACAAATCAAACGTGAGATATCATAAAGCTGAATGATTGTGCAAGATTGACACACATTTTACGTGACTCCGCTTAAGTAACATGATATGTGCTGCAGAAAATACGCTGCGATGACACTCTAATTATAATTTTTTTTTTTTTAAAGAGTTGTAAAGTGAGGTATGCCTGAATTACATAATAATTGGAAAACTTTTTTTTTTTCTAATCAAAGTCTAACATAATGTATTATTTATTATAAATAATAACTGAATGTATTATTATTTAACATTTATTTACATTTTTTTTACATTATAAAGTGTTTGTGACAGGACATTTATCAGCACAATATCAAATCAAAATGCACAAAACATTTTTGCTTAAAATAAATATAGGCTCTGCTTTCTGATATTTACAGGACCAAACAATTTGTCTAGTTTGCTTTGCTTGAGGCTCAGTGTGAGCCCTGTATATACATTTTGAAAAAGATTTATCTTTGTACAATAAATTTGAAATAAAACAATTTTAATCAGTGTGTTTTTCTTTTTATAACCGATTAAAACAATTGTAATACACACACATACTACAACATGAAATGATAAAACATTTGTGATAAATGCGTAAGAAACCCGGTGTCAAAATGCAACAATGTGAAAAAATATTTTAGTTTTAATAGAATATTGTCTCTGGCACAATTGTTAATCTGGAATAAAATGTCTTTTTGGAATTAAATAGATTTGTCTTGCAACAGGTACTGAATTGACAAGTATCAGAGAGTTTTTAAATGGTTGAGCGATGAAGCAACGAAATTTAAAAAAGCACAAAATTAAATCTCAATATGCATATCAAGAATTGCATCAGGAACGAGATAAAAATGATTATTTGATTTGTACTTACATAAAATGTTTATTCAGTAATTCTAAATAAAGTATGCTTGAAGTGTTACTTACATGTAATTTTCACGGGTTTAGTATTTTACGAGTCTAGATTGGGTTGATGGGTCGCAGGTGGAGAAAATGGCCAGAAGCCGAGAATGAGCGTCATCTACTATCCCCTACATGGATCAAGTTAATGCGACAGGGCTTCGATGTGTAGTATGTCCAGGATGCTGTAAGAGGTTGGTCTGACCGAAAAACACTCGTGTAATGATGAAGGTCGTAGTTCAATACGCTTCCTGCGAGACCATGAGTCTATGTACGCATGTTTTTTTAATTTTTTTAAAAACTTTGGTTTCCCTGTTTGTGTGATATTTACTTATTTTGTAACATGAAGGAATATTAAACTAGTTTGTAATGTGTAACATTAAACTATTTCATACTCATCTAGACAAAAGTCAAAATAGCAGATTCAAGTTAAAATGCCGCCAGATGCATAAAAAAATATTCTATAAACAAGCGAAATATGATAATTTCATTTACTAATGCAAAGAAAATTAATTTATCACTAAATTATTCGGAATGAAATCTCAGCGTGCATAAAGGAATAAAGGTAATATTGTTAGTTTGAAAAATCTACAAACGTTCAAATAGGAATACATAAATATTACAAAACTATGTTTTTCGTTTTATGAAATCTCTCTTAATTTTTGATTTGGCTTCTATGTAAATGCATACATTGATTTTTCTAAAAACTTTGTAATCTTTTACAGGGATTTTTTGATAAAGAGTTTGTCATAGTCATATAGGCATTAATAAATAATCAATACAATAAAACCCCATTAATTGGAAACTCGATAATACGAAATTCGACATAATTATATATGTATATAATCAAACCCACAAGTTCCAAAATGTTAATTTCATATTAATCCCGAAAATTCGAAAACTCCAGTATATAATTCATTATTCAAAATAATTTTTATCCCCTTGTGCCACAAACCAATACATTTTATATACACTAGCAGGAAAGCAATCGGCGAAGCCGATTGCTTACTGCTAGGCCCTGCGGGCGGCTATTGTGGCCGCTCCACGGCCAGCGTTGCTGTGCAGCAAACACAATTGTTTACCTATGCCCGCGTCAGCCGCTTCGCGGCCAATTGTGTCTGGCAAATTTCCATTTTTGCTATTGTGGCTGCTTCGCGGTCAATGATGGCCGTTCTACGGCCAGCAATGGCCGCTGCGTGGCCAATTGTATCTAGCAAATTTCCATTTTTGCTATTGTGGCTGCTTCGCGGTCAATGATGGCCGTTCCACGGCCAGCAATGGCCGCTGCGCGGCCAATTGTATCTAGCAAATTTCCATTTTTGCTATTGTGGCCGCTTCGCGGCCAATTGTGTTTGCTGTGCAGCAAACACAATTGTTTACCTATGCCTACGTCAGCCGCTTTGCGGCCAATTGTATCTGGCAAATTTCCACTTTTAATTATGGGTAGTTTAGATATAATTAAGACAAAGTATTTATTCAGTATTTCTAACCGATTAATAAGTCAGAGCGGAATAAACCAAAGTTCGACAGGTAGGTACCTACTCTCTTCTCTTCTCACAGTGTTGATTACTTTTATACAACATTATAAAAAACCAAAAATGTAATTAAAATTTCAATAAATAAGATATTCTCGACCGTAAAAAAAAATCCGATTCTGCCAGGATTTGAAACTGGAATCCTCTGATCCGTAGTCTTCTTATCGTTATCCGCTGCGCCACACGACCCAATGGGCACCATGGCAAAATTATTGTATACAAATAGAAATCATCATACGGAGACAGAAACAAACGACATTGGTTAGGGTAATTAATATATTGATAATTAATAAAAATAAACTTAGTTTTCACCACTTTTGTATTGAAAATATCAACATGTTTCAGAACACATGGCCCCTTCGTCTGGAAACAGTTTTATCCTGACGAAGGAGCCATGGTTCATTATATTTTTTCAATACAAAAGTGGTGAAAACTAAGTTAATTTTTATTAATTATATTAATAGTGTCACCACAAAATTATTTTCCTGTTTTTGAAGATGTTATCTATACATTTTAGTTCGCATAATACAGTTTTTTTTAAATTTGACAAAATTAAAGAAATACAGTCCGTCGATTATCCGAACTAATTGGGGGACGTGGGTGTTCGGAAAACCAGTATTTTTGGATAATTTAACTGTATTGATTCAGCCATATATATTTACGTACAGATTAATGAAAACCACAGTTACATTTATATCTTTAATGGAAAATAGAAATTAAACAAAAAAAAGTGCAGACAATCTTGTAATAAAACATGTATAAATGTACATACTAGGTACAATTAATGCTTAAAAAAATCAATTACAAGCATAGGCAATCGGTGGCTGCCAGTAGCATTAACACATGCTAAGGCAGTGATATGATCCTTGCTTATTTTAGGACCTGGTGCTGCTAATTCACGATGTGAAGCAAGAGTTTTTCGTGGCGTAGCTTTCCAATTGACTCCGGTTTCGTCTGCATTGTAAACGTTTTCGAGGGCGTAATTTTCTTCCTTCAGTATATCCCTTAGTTTGAGTTTGATTTTGAATGAATCAGAAGATAGTTTTTCACCTTGTAATTGAAGCTCACGAATGCCATGTCTTGACTTAAATTGTTTTAACCAGCCCGTGCTTGCTTGAAAATTTGACGGCCCTCCAAGTTATTCCTTAAACTGAACGCTTTTTCAGACAGAATTGGACCAGAAACAGATTCTCCCTGGGATTTTTTTGAGTAAACCACTTATATACAGCATCATCTAAATCTGTGTTTGAGGCAAGTTTCATCGATTTACCACTCGTGGATCGTCAGAAGAATCAGGCTGGGAAATAAAGTTACTTATGCTCGTCTTTTGTTTTTTTATAACCGTAATGGTAGACTTACCAACTTGGTATTCATTGGATAACTTGGTTGCAGATTCGCCTTCCTCTAGCCGTATATTAATCTCGTATTTAGATTTTATAGAAAGGACAACACGTTTATGTTTAGGTATTTTAAATCGAGAGTCTACATTCACTCAAAATTTAGTTTATCGACTGGCGGCTACTTTGAAGTGACATACGAGTATAATTAACAAGTGATAAGTGCACGAGCATTGTAGTGCGAGAGGAGGGAGGGGGTAGGCACATGCGGGTGGAGCAGGCGTAGTAGTTCGGATAAGCGGTTGTTCGGTTGATCGACGTTCGGATAATCGACACTCTACTGTATTTCGATTTTTTGTGTGCAAAGTGAGAAAAAATATGCCAATACATTGGATACTAAAGAAATAGAAATGTCGCAATTTTCGTATTAGTTAGCGTAATAAGTTTTGCATTTTCAAAATGACTTTTGAAT
Source organism: Agrypnia vestita (assembly GCA_016648135.1). Classification (NCBI taxonomy): domain Eukaryota; kingdom Metazoa; phylum Arthropoda; class Insecta; order Trichoptera; family Phryganeidae; genus Agrypnia; species Agrypnia vestita. The sequence continues at coordinate 12,579 of JADDOH010016555.1, forward strand.
ACAGATGTTTTTCACAAAACTAATGGCTTTTTTCATGAGTTTTACAATTTTTGGCAAATTTCGCAATCGCATGGTGATTTTTTTTATACCTTGAATTTCGAATTAAAGGATTCTGCATAATTTGAAATGTTTCTTTTCAGTCCATTTAACGAGGTTCTACATATTCTCTTGTATACAATACATAGTATTCTACATAGGTTAATTAAGTGAATTCATGTAATTGGCTTAATATTATTATTATATCATATATCAAATTAGCTGTTTGAATTCCAAATAAAATAAAATAAAATAAAATAGATTTTGAGGAGTAATTTATTAAAGAAAAAAGGAATATAATTTTTTTTATTTCAAATCTTCATTTATATATTTATCTTCTTCTCTGTTGACGATTGAATATAGAAAAAACTGATCCGCTAATTAATTCATTTATTACGAATAAACACACTTAATAAAGTTTACATACAATTTTAAAATTGAATACAGTGCAAAATGAATTTACAAGCTAAACTACACATATTTATATTCAATATTTGTTACCCAATAATCTCGATGATTATCAAATGATTGTATATTTTTTTTGGAAATTTGAAAGTTTGCTATATTCACACATAAAATCATGTTAAAATGACCCTTTAAAAAAATATATAGCAAATTAATTAGTTATTTATTTATTTCAACTAGTGATGTGATAAATTACTATTAAATAATATTCATGATTGTGCGATCACTGTTCAATTGTAATGATAAAATCGGAAGCTCTAATTACATATTCATAATTCAGTAAGAAGACACTGGTATACTTGAACTAAACCTATAATCAATAACTTTCAGATTTATCAACCACCTTTAAAACTAAACATGAGTCACAATCATAGTCAATTTCAACCAAGTAAATTTGAATGCAAACCAATTATAATTCTGTATCTGCTACTTCTGAGAATTCTATAAAATCAATTTGTTAATTCCCAATTATCGTAATTTTTTTTTACAAAAATGGTATTATGGTATTGTATTGTGTATTATTATATTTATGTATACTTTTCTTTGGTTTATTGATTCAATGGTATTCTTATTCTATATAATAAAATTACATTTTAAGAAAACTTTCTGTTTATAAAAATTTTGCTATCTTTCCATGACGTTGCAAGTCTCTCGCAGACATCGGCAGCCACATCCTGTCGGACACACATCGTACTTTGTGAACCATTCTTCGAGGTGTGCAGTGTGTCCTCCGTGACCACAAACCAAACATGCGTTTGCTGATCCGCGTACCCCAATATTGCAGATGACACAGTTCATAGCAACCATGGAACATCTCATACATCTGCTCTCTCTGACAACATTTCTGCATTTGTGACATTCACTTACCAGCTCAACACCGCTGTGCTTAATTTCTTCTCCGAGAGAAACGTGTTTCATCACCTGGAAACAAAAATAATTTTAAATTAAGTAGAAATTTATCCATCGCTACTTATTTGTACACAGTATAAAGTTGTAAGGCTGAAAAATTACTTTTTTATAGAATTTCTAAGGTACATCAGTTGTTGATTTGATTTCAATTGTTGAAAATTTAAAAGAATTATTTCACACACTGTTGTGTTAAGACCACAATGCTAAAATAACATTCATATGATTTCCCTCCCTAATAAAAGACCAACAACCACAATAACCCAATTACATATTAATGTCAATACAAAAGTATTCAATTACAAAAAAAATAATTAAGATTACATGCCTGTCTCTCATAGAAAAATGACACAGATAACATTTTAAAATGTGTTTTTGCCAAAAAGTAGGAAAGAAAAAAAAACAAATTAAACCAAACCATTTTATATAGTAGGTAAGAGTTAAAAGTAATAAATGTGCATTTATTTTATTAGGTATGGTAAACAGGGAAAGATGTAGAGAAAAATCAGCACTAGAAATAATAACAGAATAATAAAATAAAAAGTACCTAGTTAATAGTGTTAACTTAAATGAAAACATAAAATAATGATAAATACATAAATATTTTTCATTACTTTAAACATATCATGTTAAAGGCATTCCTCTACTTTTCCAGTTTTAAATTCAAGGTGTTTTGCATACTACATGTACAGGGTGTCTCATAAATAATGATAAAACTCAAACAAAATGATAAAAACCTCGTAAAAATGATATTTTAAATTTCCACAATTTTTTAATAATTTTTTCAATTTGTATTTAAGCGAATAAATTTTTCATAATTGATATAAGTTACTGTAATGATAGTTCAACTTTCTGCAAAAAATAAGTCAGTAATATTGAAAAAAAAAATGCAGGCTTTGATATTGCATATCTCCATCATAACTATTGAAATGGGTCATGGTTGCCTGAACATTTTCGACTCGTTATCAAGGCAGGAATCCACCTGTCAAGTTTTTACTACTAGCTATGAGACATCCTGTATGGTAAATATGAGGGACTCAGAAGCCAAACTGCCACCACCCAATTTAGGCAAACAGAGAGTGACGTGTTTTTGAAATGATAATCTGATAGTAGTGGTAGTTTTAAATTGACATCTGCACTTGAAAACATGTTTATGCATAATTCATTAAACACATATCAATTTTAAAATCACCACTGAGCGACATGCTGACATTTTATTCATCTCAATTTTGTTAATTGGATAGTGGCAGTTTTGCTTTTGGACCCTTCATACACATATAATGTACATATTAAGTAATGTTCTTGGTGGATGAGTAAGACAACCAAATACCTAAAAAGTAATTTTTAATAATGGTTATTACAAAACAAAAGTTATTGAGATAATAAATTACCTCAGCCCGGGCTTCTAATAAATTCCACCTATGTAATATGTCAGCGTACACTCGCATATAACACTGGTACAAGTGTGTAGTGGAAGGGTCTAATAATTGTGATGCAGTTGTCTCATCACACTTCCCCAGAGATGTGTCATAGAAGCTGGGGTTGCAAGCGTCCGTCGAATCGGACCAAGAACTGGTTCTGTCACGTTTTAGTACAGGAACAGACCAACCTTCCACATTTATTTCACTGATGTTGTGTATTGTGTTGTATGGCGAACTTCCGCTTCCCTTAAAGAATAAAAACATGTAGCAGAAAAGTAAATATATGTATCAGAAAAAATATATGTACAGGGTGTCTAGTAGGCAGTAGCAAAAACTTTAAAAAATGCAAAATTTGAGGTCGCTTATCTCTATAACTGTTGCCATTTCACCCATAGTGTAAAAAATAAGAATAAAGAATGTGAAAATTCAAAATTAAATGTGACACACACCAAATTTTTTTTCTATTAGCTACGACACCATGTATAATATATATAATATATACATAACAAAAATAATTAGGGAGTTACAGAAGATAGACTGATTAAAAAGTAAGTAAATTAAAATAAAACTGCTTGATATACCATGGTATGTATTATATTTAAGAAAAGAGGTAAAAAAACAAAGAAATGTAAAGATGGAATGCTTTTTATTATTTACATATTAAATATTACAACCGGCACATCAGGTACCAGTGAAGCTGGGTACAAAGTTAGTCTAGAGAACAAAGAAAACTTACATTAGAGTTAGTTGACAAGTCGCTTGATTTACTTCCGCTTAGACAAGTCTTGTAATATATACTAAATGCACAACAAAGCATTGCTGCCATTTGTATGTCGGAAATTTTAGCATAATGATTGATTCTGTAAAAAAAATAGTTTAATTATTTTAGCGTCAGAGATAATTAATAGATGTATACTTTAAGAGTAGTTTGGCACTTGGATTTATTTCTATAAAATATTTTATAGTAGAATGCTCTACATTTTTATAGTGTCACTGGAACGAAATAAGAGGATATGCCCTGAAATGTTTTAACAGTTTTAAGTATTTTCTATAAATCCAATCAAGACTCTTTTAATTTACCTAATTTTATTTTCCACATCTGAATTAAAAAATGTGTGAAATGGATGGATGGATATTAAAGTCGGTCCTACAACAACATTAAGTGCCGGTTTTATGATCAGTGGTAAAGGTAATAATAGTTAAGGCGATCGTCTAGCAGAATGAGCAAATTTCACCATTTTTTGTCATATCTTCTCTAGCGTTTTTTATTACATTTTTGTATGGAAATATCTCATTTTAAAATTTATTCATTATAAATACGAATATCTTATTACAATGTCACAAATTAAATTATATAATTTATTACTAAATTACCAAACCTTCGATGTTTTAAAAATGAAGAAAATTGCTCGACTTTATGGGCCTTTTATGACTGAACTGCGTGTTGAGATGTCTTTTTTATTCAATAATATTACAAAGTAAACGATTATCTTAAATTTACTACAATTATAGAAAAATCTGTTAGTACGTTTACATGCAATTTATGTTCTAAAAAACACTATTTTTCAAATTATTTTTATTTTTTGTGTGTCTTTTTTCAATCCTTTTAAAATAGTTTATAACTTTTTTTCTTTAATAAATTAAAGGAATAGACATTATTATTTTAAAATTAATACAAAAAAATCAAAAAATTATTCTCGATTTCAGATTTTAGCTATTTAATCAAGGCACTGCGTATTGTGTCATAAATACGTTGCGTCTTGATTAAATATCCAAAATCAGGAATATCGACAAAGATTTTGATTTTTTTTATTTTATTGTAAAATTATAATATCTATTCTTTTGATTATTGAAGTAAAAAAGTTGTCAACCATGTAAAAAGAGTTGAAAAAAACCCACAAAAAAATAAAATATTTTTAAAAAACAGTATTTTTTAAAACATAAATTGCATGTAAACGTACTAACAGATTTTCTATAATTGTAATAAATTTAAGATAATCGTTTACTTTGTACTATTATTGAATAAAAAAGATATGTCAACACGCCGTTCAGTCACAAAAGGCCCACAAAGTGGAGCAATTTTCTTCATTTTTAAAACATCGAAGGTTTGGTAATTTATTAATCAATTATTTAATTTAGTTTCTGACATTTTAATAAGATATTCGTATTTAAAATATATGTAACCTGATGAATAAATTTTAAAATTATGTATGTCCCTTCAAAAATGTGATAAAAAACGCAAGAGAAGATATGAGAAAAAATGGTGAAATTTGCTCATTCTGCTAGACGATCGCCTTAAGCAAAGAGCAGAGATTAAATTTTTGTAAAAATCTGTGCTTTTTCCTTAACTATTACCATTACAACTAATCAAACAACCGGCTCTAAGTCCACTTATAAAAATAAGCAGAAAAAATTGTTATATTGAAAAATAGAATCAACACCGGGACTCCAACCCAGAACTCAGAAAGTAGATAGATTTGTATAACTTTCTAGGTGATTAAGCTATTTTGTAGTAGTTTTGTTGAGGAACAATGTTTTTTAGAATCGTGATATTTCACAAATAAAATAAATAAATAAAAATATTATAACTTAGAGAGAATCTTACAAAGCTTGAATCATATTTGATCCAAATGGATGAAGTGACCAATTGATTGCTTCATCATTTTCTGCAGAAAATGAATTTGAAAAGGCTTTGCTCGATTCAGATTTACTTTGTTCCAAAGATGTCGCTGTCAAAGCTGCGAGTTGCCAGGCCTGCATCAGGTCTATCCGTCCTATGGAACTTGCAACTGAGGCGTTATGTTCACACATATCTAAAATGAGTTATATTAAAGTGAATAGTTTTAATGATTATATTGAAGTATGGTTGCAAATCATCATTTCTTTCTGATATCAATTGTAAAAAAAGTCAAAGTGTATTTTTTCGTCAAATATTTATGTACCTGGAACAGGACAATTTCCAATAACGTACTTCTCAGCTAAATTTTTGTTTAAGAAAAATAGGTGATCTGCTTTGTAGAGCGTAATTCGGGGCGTGATTTGTTGGGTTCCACGCAGGCCACTTCCTGTTCTCCTGGATTGTGTTTTCTGGGGAAAACATAGGAAGTCTAAAACTCTATCACTCTTGAAACAATTGAACTTGAAAAATTGATAACATTATTTTTTGTAATAGTATAACTGATTTACTAAAAGCTATTGAGAAGATGATCTTACCCATCTATCCTGAAAGTAAAATGTTGTTATTGAGTGGGATGGTGGTCTGTGCAGTAATTGTGCAAGTCCAGAATTAGTCGGTGATGGGGATGTTGGCATGTGAGGTGACAAAGACCTGTACGTTCCCGTGTTCAGAAGTGGGGTGGATAAAGAAGACAGTGACCGTGGAGTAGAACTTTCTGGTTTCAATGACATGCGTTTTGCATTGGGAGGTCTGTTAAATACTACCAGTGTTCCCACACTGCACCACTTGGCACCACACGTTCTAGGGAACGGGATGCAATTGTCTCCAGCACTGTTGGATGCACTGTCACCACACTCTGATAATGGTCTATTTTCATCTGATTTATCAGAGTGAGAATCTTTAGATTTGACGGGAATCTGAAGATATAAATAAAACAAAATATTACAATATATGTAATGGATATTAAAAAAAACTGTTAAATCTAATAAAGATATGTATTTAAATTAACGATTTAGGAAAGTATTTTATAAACATCAATGATTTTTTACCTGTTGTATGCAGGTGACTAATATTTTTAAGCAGTGCAGAAGACATGGAGAATGTTGACGAATTCTAAGAAATGAAGCTTGATTGATTATTTGAAGAATTTTTATTGTAGAATTGTAATCAATATTAGTTCCACTAATCCAGGTAAAACGAGGAATGGATAAATCAAATGTATAGGAACACGGAAAAGCTATTCTTAAAACTGCCGTGTGACCGTTCGCTTCGGTCCTCACCGTGCAAGTCTTGTGGTCTAAATCTATGTCGGTAACAGAAATATTTTCCATGTTTTTAACAGAGTCAAATTCCTCTCGCAGAGATTGTTGCGGCTCATAAGAAGATAGTCTCGTCTAGGTAAAGAAAAATAAAATTAAGAGTTAAAAATGGTCATAATATATGTATTTTTAAAATATTTTACAATTTTGTTAAAAGAATAATTCACATACCATTGGAATATCTGAGCTCTCAGCAAAAGATTCCGGAAAATCACTTGTCGACACATAGCTCATAGCTGTAAGTAAAATAAGAGAGAATAAGAGGAAAGTACTTAAAATAAATAAAAAATGTACATTGATATTTTGAACGTACTGTCGCTTAAGGAATCATCTTCCACATCGTTATCAGCTGGTAAGTAATGCGAACATATTTTTAATAGTGATGGGTGCATTGTCCACAGTCTTAATGTTTGGTCTCTGGCCCACGTCACCAGCTGGTAATTGGCCGGCATGTTAGGTCTCCATTGCATTTGCAGAACAACGTCAGTATGCCCCACAAGGCGGTGAGCGAGGGCTCCATTGACCCATATGGCCACCACTCCTGCCTGATCTCCCCGCGCCACCCCTCCCCAGCCCACCCCCATGGTCACTAATCCACTCCCAAACGGGGTGTAAATAGCCCTCCATACTGGGTAATTAGTTGTTATTGTATTTTCTACCCGTCTAGGATTGTTGATGTCGAAGTATTTAATAGTTCCATCGTGGCTCGAAGTAACTAACTGATAATCGTGATGAGGGCTCCAGTCTAGGCCATGTATCTTACAGAGATGTGCAGAAATGTATTGTATGGGAGAAGATCCCTTTCTTTTGTCCCAAAGCTTTACATCACCATCGTGGGCAGTTGCCAGCAAATGACTAGCTACTTTATTCCACTGAACTTGGGACGCTCCAGCTAAAATAAATGTTTTTCATATATAAAGAATCTAGCAACACTCAAATAATACATAAAAAAACTTTCATAAAAATATGATTTACCAACAGCAGATAATGAGAGAACTGGTTTTCTTGTGTCTCTAAGGTCCCAGAGATGTGTGAATGTGTCGATGGAGCATGTTGCTAGCAAGTTATGATCTTCTCTGTGCCAATGCGTGTCACTCACAACTCGGGTGTGTCCTCGCAATGAATGAATTCCTGTGAGATCACCATTTCTCCAATGATAAATGTCTACTCTTTGGTTGCTCTGATGAAAAAATAACATACAATTCACATTTCTCAACTGAATACTTTTATGTAGGTAGGTGGGTGCATAATAATTTTTGATTATGTACATAATATAACAAAGATCTTACAGATATAGCGCACATTCTTTGCCCTTGTTGAGTCTGACACCACTCTGCACCAGCAACATCATATTTACTTTGGCGAGTAATTTTTTTAATTGTATCACTGCTGTCACCATCGTGACTGAGCTGTTTGATTGCCAAACACCTCTTACCAGCTAGTAGAACATTATTTCCAGACCAGTCCACAGACATGGCTGTAGCCTGCAAGTCCCTGAACTCATATTTTGATGACTCCGAACTCCAATGCACAGACATGATTGCTATATTATTTTAAAAATACATGTTCATTCTTCAACCTATTGGTTATAAATTGCAATCTAAACCAAATTATTATAAAATCATAAATAAAATAATAATTATAATTATTATTGTATAATTATTAAAATAATTATAAAAATAAATTTAAATCTTTACAATATTTAAAAACAAATTGATTAATTAATATAAATGTGTGACTTACAATAAATCTGAGAAAATACAGTAAAAAAGACGTAAAACGAATAGATTCTAACGACTTATATAAAAAATGAATCGATATTCCAGCCGACGAAATGTGATAAACAATAAACTTTCAAATGATTATATTACAGCGGTGTAGGCATGTAGTGCAAACAGGATATTTGACAAACGTCAAAAATGTATACTTTTAAAAAATATATTTTTGATGCTATTTATTTTCAACTACGGATCTTGCCACTCGTAAAAACGAAGAAAACTGAACAATCATCAGCTATGATCCTCAGTATTTTAAAATTCTTTATATTAGTTTCGCCTTCGTAGGTACAATGGGTACAAGGTACAAGGTAGTTGTATGAATAATTAAACGTGAAAATGTCTTGAAAGTGAAAATTAACACAGTTCCTGTCATCCAATCGAACTGAAATTTTGCACGCCTACTCGACGTCGATGGTAACGCATTTTGACAACTTTGTCGGTTTGCACGGTTATTGTGGTTGTTTTCGTTTTTCACGAAAAAAACTCGCCGAGCGAGAGCTCGATTCCAAAAATGTCAAGTTCCCCAAACGCACGCAGCCCGCCGACGTATTTGGGAATACATTCGTCGTGGGACGTCTCTCCTCAAAATTGTGTCGAATTTTAGCTTTTTTCATTTTAATCCGAAAAACCACTTTGCAATGTTAATAACTTTGCGAGTTTTCGTCCGATCCTCAAAATGAAAACTTTTCCCGAAACCCTCTTTGGGACCTAAATTTTATTTTATTTTTCTGGACCTCCCTCTAACCCCCTCCCGCTGGGACCTTCTCAAAAACGAAATTTTATTTTCATTTTTAGGTCCTTTTTCATTTGCAATTAAACATGATATTTAATAAAAAAATCGAAAATACGAATGGTGCAAAAGGCAAAAAATCCGGCTGTATCTCTTTTGTATGTTGGAATTTTGTTTCCATCTCTTAATCGCGGCGCGCCGCGGCGAAAAACAAATTTTTGCGCTTTTTTTACCGAGTGCGATGTTTCTGCGACTGTTTGCATAGTTTGAATGGAATTCAAAAATCGAGTATCGCGTTCGAATAATAGTTAGAGGCGCCATCTTTTGCCCATTTTTCGATTTTTTTTACCCCTCCAATTTTTTGATATCCACCCGAAATCGAAATTTTCTGTTTTTTTAATAATTCGGTTAAAAAAATTGTTACGAGGTTGTCCAAAACAGTAAAATTGCGTGTCCACGGAATGGCGTTCGTTTTAGAGTTTTTTTTGTTGCTGAAAATAAACTTTCTGAAGTGATGCACTTCAGAATTAAATTCGTTTTCATTCGGTTTTTACAGTTTCAGCCGCTACTCCTCGAGGGGTGGCTCTATTCTCTATCTAAAAATTACGATTTGTAGAGATATTACTTTTCAATCTTTTGGAGTTTTTACTTTTTTCTATATCTTTTTCGCAAAGTTACAAGCAAAAACAGAATTACTTTACACTAATTCTGGAATTATTTTCACACGATATTCATTTTTTCTTCAAAATGCTAAGAACGGCGCTCGAAAGGCCAGGTTCCTGAATAATTGCACTTGGGCGGCGTCATTGTGATAAAGCGTATAGGTGAAAATTAGTCGTTCCTAGTAGCATCCATCCTACACAGAGAAGTAATCATCAAATGAAAAATTCTGCATACAGATCTTTTCTAGCGTATAATGATTTTATAATGAAAAATTTGATCTTATGGGTTAAATTATTTCTACTCTTATAATATATATACATATATATATAATAAGAGTATAATATATTATATATATATATATATATATATATATATATATTATATATATATATATATATATATATATATATATATATATAGTATATATATATATTCATATTATAATATTATTTCGGAAGTAATGTATATTAGGTTATTGCTTATTACGCAAAAAACAAGTCTAAAGGCTTCGATTAGGTACTTTTTTATTATCATGTGAGAATTTACATTTAATACAGTGGCTGCTTCTTGTTATTAATTTTTGAAACTGAACCCATCAGTTTTAAATTAATTAAAGATAAATTCTGAAAACGAGAACAAAATTGGAATATTTCGTAAATTCGAAAAAGTGACTAGAAAAAGGACTGGAAAATTTTATGTCCATAACTATTAAAACCCTAATTAGTCAGTAATTTGATTTGGCGGGATAGAGAATCATTTATCAAAATAAATAATAAAAGAGTAATCATTTTATTTGAAAAGAGTAAATCATTTTTTTTTGTTTTTAAAATTGACATATTAAATGGAAAGTTATTAGTAAGGTAAATGGATAAAAGTGAAAAATACTGATGTCCTTCTAAAAGTATTACATTATGTTACGTTATATAAAAAATAAGTCCGAAAACAATAACAGTATTTTACGCGACACGTTCTTTTCATTTATATTGAGTTTATCATCTTTGTTAAAATTTTGTGTTCAAAAAATTAATTCAGCATATTGTGAAACTCAACATGTTGGGTCACATAAATTATAAACATACCCAATGGATTTCAAACGTCAAAGTCATATGTCAAATTTTTATGTCATTTTGTTTACAGGTTTTGTGCGGGCGTCGATTGCGTTGATTTATGACGAATTTGTACCGCATATTATCTTTACTGTGTTAATGTTGATTGCGCGCCCCTTTATATTTTTTCAAATATGATGACTGCATAATGGTTTCGAATTAAATATTTGTTTTCATAAGTTAAGCGATGAGAATCCGTGCTAACATTTATCTTAACTCACTATTTTTTGTCTTAACAGTTTTTGTGTATTGTGAATTTTTAATTTACTATGTGGTAATCTTTCAGGTATAGTTGTGTATGAGACAGGTGATTTTAGTTTACTTTTTTGTATATTATTTGTATAATACTAGATTAAATTCCTTTTGCAGTGTGCGTGGCCATCACTTGACGATCATGAGCGTACTGAGAGCGACAGACCCGTGTATGCCATGTTTATAGCTGATACACATTTGTTGGGTAGAAGGAACGGTCATTGGTTTGACAAACTGCGAAGAGAATGGCAAATGCACAGAGCATTCCAAACAGCGATGACGGTGCACAGGCCAGAACTTGTATTTTTACTAGGTGACACACGCATCTTGTCTAAAGTACCAGTTTAAAAAATATCAGAATCTTTACTTCACACTCTTTTAGTGAAGGGGAGGTAATATAGATTATCTTTACTCTGATAAAATCAGTAATTTTTTTTGCAAGGTGTATTTGCAAGACATTTTCAAATGTTGACTCCTTAAACGGAATTTCGGGTAATTCAAATTAAATAATAAAGCTAAGTACCAAATATTTTTGTTTACTCTTTGTAATTCTGTATCCTATCTATCAGCCTATTGTGCACACACTTTCACCTAGTATGGCCTGATCAGCAGGCCCGTGCAGTGAGAACATCGAAATAAAATATTTATGTAACCGAATATTATGTTATTGAATGTTTCGGCGTTAACTTTGTGTAAATCCATTTTTTCGGACAGGCAGGGATTGCGATATGACATATATAGGTCAGACAGGCAGATCAATAGAAACAAGATTTAAAGAATACAAAAGGTGCCTCACAAATCATCATTTTTCAGAATATGCTAATCATATTATAGAAAATAACCACACATTCAACAATACAAAAATACACATCCTACATAAACAGACATATGGGATAAAACAAAATAATTTAGATCATTAAAGCCTAAACACAACAAATAATATATTCAATAATGTTTCCGATCTCTCACCACCTAAATACCCCCTCCACTTCTACTGAATCCACACCCATACACCAGACAACCACTCTCACATACCTCAGTCTTAACTCACCTGAAGAAGGAAACGGAGGTTTCCGAAACATGTAGTGTTATCCTCAAATATAAAATAGTGGAAAAAAACAAAGTTTAGTGTTTTTATTTCATAATTTTTTGAATATTATGTTTTGTGAAAATCTGAATAATATGATATTAATTGTGACAGAAATATTACGAGATATATATTTTAATTCAATCTTTTTTTCAAAATATATGCTTATGTAAATGTCATGCTTCAATGTTGGTCAGGTATTTATTATCCATATTGGGGAAATGTCAAAATATTTGTATGAGAATGCCATGGCATCTATCGCATATTTCTATCACAATTAATATCATATTATTCAGATTTTCACATTACATAATATTCGGTTACATAAATATTTTATTTTGATTATTTTTCCAAAATATATGTCTGCGTAAAAGTCATGCTTCAATGTACTCACCTTTCTTCTCCGGTGCTGCAAACATTTTGACATTGCCTCTAATCGTAAAAATGTTGACATTGCCTTTAATTATATGCATATCTCTGTAAGTACTCTGAGTTCATATTTTAGGCCTCTGTAATGTATTTATGCGTGGATAAAATAATTGCAATCTGTAAATACTTACTGGACGCACCAAAAAAAATGTTTTCTCAAAGAAACTGACATTAATTTGTCAAAACGTATATGTATTGGGGTGGGGAGCAGTACGGGGAGCGTAGTGAGCGGTGAAGCACTTTCACACAATAATCAATACATCTATTCACTGAAATACATATCAACCATTATATTATTGATTAATATAATTAATAAATGTAAAATATTTATATTTATCTGACTTAATTGAAAAATTCTATACGCACACTGAGTGTACTGCACCGGAATGCGCATTTCAATTTAAGCACCATGTGGGAAAGGTTAATGAAATACTAGAATAATAAAATCTTTAGTACGTTATTAATGTATGGAAATATTTCTGTCATTAAATGATAACATGTATACACATAGGTGACCCCTTTTCTATTATTAATTAATTTATATCATGTTAATTCAATTTTATTATATAGATAATTCATATTGGACTGTCTGCAACAGGCAGAGCTTACAAACCGCATATGAGAATGATTTTATAATAAGTTTATAAGATAAAATATGTTTTTATTTTTGCAGGTGATGTATTTGATGAAGGCTTGTGGTGTAGTGGTGTTGAATTCAATGAATACGTTAATCGATTCCATTCCTTATTTGCCGTGCCTCAAGACACGAAATTGTACATTGCCGCAGGAAATCATGATATTGGTTTTCATTACAGGTAGGGGGGTACCAAGTAACCTGGAAGAAATTTTATGTCAAACTTGAAAATGTGTATATTCAGGTGATCCCTGTTAATAAGTAAAATTTCACGATCAATGGTGATTGAAATTTTTTTCCATTTTCGTAGGAAGCAATCATTTCATGGTTTGACATAATAGATTAAGGGAAACACAATCACTTTGTACAAAACCACAAATCTTATTAAACACTATTCCAACTGGTTTCGTTTAGCTCAAGCTTCATCAGGATTTATTTAAAACTAACAATAAATATAAAAATAGTGCATTTATATATGCTTAAAGAAGGAGACAAAATACAAAACTAAGAAATAGTTGAAAGAGAGAGAAAAAGACATACGAGGTGTGATCAAAAATACGGTGAATAATGTAATTACAAATGATGAAATAAGTTTATGACAAATTTAACTTTATCTCCTTCAAAGTGCTCTCCTTGGCTGGCGATGCACTTATCCCAACGGTGGTTCCATGATAGGAAGCATTTCTAGAAGGCTTCTTTCGGAAGGGCCTTCAGCTACTCTGTCGTGGCCTTCTTATGTCGGAAACGGTGTCGAAAAATTGTCCATTCAGCACGGTTTTTATTTTTAGGAAGACCCAGAAGTCGCATGGTGCTAAATCCAAGGAGTAAAGGGGATGTGGACAGACAGGATTTTTTCGGCCAATAACTCGCAGATCAAAAGCGAGATGTGGCTCAGCGCATTGTCGTGATGCAGCACTCTCTTGTGCAAATTATCAGTTAAAATGTTTTTGCACAGACCTGTGCGAGATGTTCAGTTCTTCAGCAAGCTCTCGAATAGCCAATCACCTATTTGAGCCTTCTTTTTGCTCCCATTTTAGAGACTTCTGCATGCTTTCTTCTGTTTCTGAGGGTCAAAGGACATCCCAACCTGTGCTCGTCTTGAACAGACTCATTTCCACTTTTAAATCACTCGCACTTGTAAACAGTCTTCATGGTCATCACATTATCGCATTATCAAATGATTTTAATATTTTTATGAGCTTCTTTGGAACTCTTTTGCAACTTGAAATAAAACACGCATTGTTAGAAATCCATGATGACATGGTAAACATGACTTTACTCTCCGGGCTCTGAAAGTGGCCTGATAAGTCGCAACTAGTTCTTACTTGTCACTATTATTATCAAAGGAACAGGCTACCGGGATCGATACTTCACATCAATGTAGCGTCAGTAGTTGCTGCTATAAAAATTCATTTACCTTTTTTTTTGATCACACCTCATAGGAAAAGGGAAGATAAACTAAAACAACAGACAGAACGCCAAGGGAGCGGAAAGGGAATTTATAATGTTGATGGAGTTTTAACGGATGCAAAAGGAGAAACACTCAATATAGGGCTAATATATAAATTTTTGATCGAGAAATACCTAATACAGTAAAACCCTGTTAATTCGAACCTCGATAATTACAAATTTGCCATAAATCGTAATTTTTCAAATCCACAATTTTCAAAATGTTAATTTCATAGTAAATTAACCTCGACAATTCGAAAACCCCAGTAATTCGTTATTCAAAATAATTTTCAGCTCCTTATGCCATAAATCAATGCATTTTGTTCAAATATTTCAATTTTTTTTTTAAATTTGAAAAAATTGAAAAAATATTTAGATTTTTTTGCAAGTGAAAACAACAAATATGTAAATATCTGGTATTTTAGTAATAGAAATGTCCCGATGTTTGTATTAGCATAATAAATATTTTCGAAATGATTTCTTGAAATAGACATTTTTTACAAAATTAATGACTTTTTTCACAATTTTTGGCAAATTTCGCAAAAAAAAAAAATTGAATTTCGAATTAATAAGGTTCTACTGTATGGGGGTAATGAATAAATTGACTTGATTATTAAGTAGTTCATTACCATCATTTACTGCTTTTTTATCTCAAGGGCCTATAAATTATCGATGCCTATTATTAACGATGCTGGAGAATGTTTATTTATCTAACCAATTTTTGTGGAGAATGTTTATCACTGTGCTATTATTAAATGATTGGTCTATTATTGATAAAGACCTTTAAGTGATAACCTGATAAATTGTCTCTTTACGTATATTATGTAAAATTTGTCGATAATTGTCAAATGATAGCAACCATGCTTTATAGCACTCAGTCGCTCTTAAGCTTCTTCGTTTTCTCTTAACAACTCCATGTATTGATTGTGAAGATAGAGAGTATTTTCAATGATTTTAACATTTAACGTTTGCACACACGTTCCTACAGTTATTAATAAATTAAAGTTTAGTTAAGGGTTTACTATATATTTAAAAAAGAATTAATATCATCTACGTCAACGACTTCGATGCCTCAGGAAATGGTTATAATACTAATCTCTTCGATGACATTTTAAATTGTATTTTTGTTTTTTGAATTCTCTTAATTGATGTGATCTTCAACAATTTCTTTATAAAATCTTTTCCAAACACAATTCATACATGACTAGGTGATTTCATTCCACGGTTCGTTGATGTTTCTAGTAGCTTTTATAATATGAAATTATTTCCGCGATCAAACCAGCTTGATATCTGTATCAGACAGCTCTATTGTAAGATGGAAATGGTATTCAGAAGTAAGAATATCACTTCAACGGAAAAATTAGTGCACAGAATCTCAAGTTCCAGATCATGTCTTGGCGCATTGTCCAACACCATAAAAGCTTCGGGTTCAACTCCAATATCTTCGCAATATTTTTTTATTGTTGGGCAGAAACAAATTTTAAACCAAATATTGCAGTACATATAATGAATTCGCACTCGCCGGGGTTGCGATGAACGGGGTTACTTGTACAATGTTTATAATAACGAATAGTATTTTTTTTTTTATAATTCCGTTAATGCTAATTCACTTATATAACAATTTTATTTAATTGTATTGAATTTAAAAAATCTTTCATGTTTACAGAATCACTCCATATTTATCAGAAAGGTTCTCATCCAAAATGAATGCACCACCTGTTCAAATGGTGTCCATTAGGGGAAACCATTTTGTTTTAATAAACTCAATGGCAATGGAAGGGGATGGTTGTTTCCTCTGTCACAAGGCTGAATCAAGTTTAAACAACATTACATGTGAGTATTCTTCTCCCCACTCAGAGCTTTATAACAATTATAAGTTAGTCAGTTGTTATTAGATATTCTCTTACTAATAAGGGTTATGTTATTTTCCTTCCTCTCTCATTTTTTTTTGTTTCTTCTTAAGATGATTGTGTATATGTATAACAAAAACAAATTTTGTTTACAATTATTTTACAATATTAATATTTTTTATCTTTATAGCTTTATATTGTGTATACAATATAATATTCGTTCAAAATGTTCTCAGGTTTTCACGGCCGTTCAGAATCTTTTGTGTATGGTTTTCTGGGATATTCTGCCGTGTGTATGTGACCTCCCTCGCCGACGTTTCGGATCCCATTGCAGGGTATATCATCAGGGCTGATGTGATGAGTGTGTGTTGAAGTGTAGGTTAAGTATTACCGTAAGCAATACCGTACCGAAGTCAGGGTGTGTCCAAGTTTGTGTTAGGTTAGGTTAAGTACTGGATTGCAGTACCGTGTCGAAAGCAGGATGTGTATCTTTGTCAATCAATTAAATCGAAGTTGAATCAATTAAATCGACGACTCCACACAGTCCGACATCCGACAGTAGAAAAAACAGTGAAATAACGCTATAGAAATTCTCGACAACACCTGTCTCCGACACGGAAGCACAACACACTTTATCAAAACATACACACTCTGGTTTCGACACGGTACTGCAATCCAGTACTTAACCTAACACAAACTTGGACAAATCCTGACTTCGGTACGGTATTGCAAGGCATTACTTAACCTACACTTCAACACACACTCATCACATCAGCCCTGATGATGGACCCTGCAATGGGATCTGAAACGTCGGCCAGAGAGGTCACATATACACGGCAGAATATCCCAGAAAACTATACACAGAAGATAATATGCATCGTCCTTATTGAGATACAGTGGTACTGAAACTGGTCATGTTAAAAATGATTAATGTGGTCTACATAAAGTTTGTTGGTTTTTTTGTAAAACAATTTTTACTTACTATAAGAGCCGTTGATTTTGAAAATGGAGCAAATCTATTTTGTTAAAAATAGAGATTCAGCTAATTTTCATTAGAAATTAACTTCAAATTTCTGTTTTTAATCAATTCACAGTCATATTTATAAATAACAGTATAAATTTCTTACTTGTCATTTATTTTGGTCAATGATATAATATGATCGTTTGTCGATTTTGAAAGTAATAATCCAACAATAACTATAGGGACTTGCCCACTTTCAAAATCAACGGCCATATCTTGATGTTTTTTTAGCAGACCTAATATCGCATATCTCCTGCATGATACATGATTTTTTTACTTACTTCTCGCTGGTCCCACTCATAATGTAATATTGGATTACTAATTTTCAATACCAGTATTTTTTCGATCAAAATTTTATATATGTCATAATTAAATATTTATCATAATTAAATATTTATTATATTCTGAAATTCCAGTATTACAAGATTTGAAAAATAAAACGTTACATATTTACTGACGCTCATGTAATAGTCAATATCATATAGTCAATAATCAATAAAAGCCTTTTTCTTAAAGAGAACTTTTAGCCCCAGAGTATGGAATACTAGCTAGAGAAACAAAAATAAAAATATATAAAATGGTAATTTAATCAATATGCTTATATTCTTTCATAATCTTTTAAGAAATACAATATGTGTAATAAATAATACAATAATATACATATGTTGGTGTGTAAGTAAAATGTGTTATAACATCCTTCTTGGCACCTATTGTTTGAAAGCAGAACCTAGATTTTGAATAGAATACAGAGTTATTCAAAATGATGAACTCAATTTCGTACTACAATATTTCCTAAATTATAATTCTATTCATCAATAAACTTCCTAAATTATAATTTGTATGTGAATTATCTACACAGCAATTGAAAGAGAATATGAGTAGCTTGTTGGTCTTGTGGTTTGGACACTTGCCCCGTGATCCAAAGGTCGCGGGTTCGAACCTCACTCCAGACTAGCAAGTTAGTCCTATTTTCATAGCACAAGCATTTAGCTTAGTTTGAAAATAGTAAGGATATTGACGTGACACGTATTCCGTGTTCGCATCTCTATTTAAAAAAATATATATATATCTAAAAATATCTAAAAATACCGCTGCTAGATTGCTCGTAGTTCCGTAAACGACGGCTAGAATGCTCGCGAGGTCAATCTATTCTATCTCTAATTGATACATCGGATAATAAAATTCATAAAGAATGAATTAATATTATTACTTTTTTTTTATAATTTTACAGCTGTATTACGGTGTATGAAAGGCACAAGTACAAAAAAATGTGATCATTTCAAACACCTGGATCGGTATAGCAGACCTATTCTTTTGCAGGTTTGATTGCTTGTACTACCTTCTCTTAGACATTAATTATTATAATGTTACTTACAAAATTTTAAGTGAATTTATTACTTAATATTTCAGCACTTTCCACTATACAGAATTTCAGATGAAGTGTGCACCGAGTCTGATGCTGCTCCGTTACCTGATAGAAAAATAAGATTTCGCGAGAGGTGGGAATGTCTCTCTAGAGAGTCCACTGAATTTCTTGTGGATAATTTGCAACCGAGAGTTGTGTTAGCAGGACACACTCATCACGCATGTTACATAACACATAATATTGACTCTTCAGGACCCAATAGTAGAAAAATGATTGAATATTCGGTACCATCATTTTCTTGGAGAAATAGAAATAATCCTAGTTATATGTTGGTAAGTCATTGTTAGAAACTTGTAGTAAAATTTGATTTTGTTATTTTTTCCAATCTCCTTTTGTCATTATAAAAGTTCCCAGTTAAACAAAATAATTTTGGATGAATAATGAAGAAGATATTTGATCACATTGATTCTTGCTCGAGTCTGATGGGAATACTTCCCTTTGTCACATTAGTCACAAAATGAGTCACAAAAAACATAAGAAAGTAACAGATATTTTTCCATTCAAGCCTTAATGACTTTGATTTATTAAATAATTTTCAAAAAGCATCCAGATGGCGCCCTCCTATGACTTCACAGATCATTCGAGCGCCATCCCATAGATGGTGCTCTAACAAAAGTTGTTCAGAATTTTCCAGTTAAACAATTAAAAAATTTACAGTTTAAGCTAAATGTAGAAAGGTAAAAAATAAGGGGTGGGTGACAATTATGAAGTCTACATCACCTTTTATAAAAATTATATTGAACTTAATAAAATGGGCAATATGTAATCTTTCAGGGTGTGTTTTCTCCAGATAATTTCAAGATTACCAAATGCCATATGCCAGAGGAGAATACCGTAATAAGAATATACATTCTGTGTGGAGTGCTTCTTGTCATTTACATAGGAATCAATTTTAAAAGAAGAAGAAGAAGTTACCTGATGTTTCACAAAAAAAATTATCATTAAAATAATAAATTTTTATGTATAATTATATAATATATTATATATATATAATGTTATTTCCATGAATTTTACTGGTTTTTTGTACATTTTAAAATAATTACTTGACTTTTGTGATAATTTTATCGTATTTTAAAAATAATTTGACATATCTACATACTGTGGTGTAAAATGTTTGCTGCAATGCGAGCAAACCCCATTTGAAAATACTACCATGTGCTTGTAAATAAATACTTTTTTTAACTTATATAAAATGTACATTTTAATATTACATAAATAAATATATGTTTATAATTTTTTATTGTTGCTCATTGAAGACAAGTACATAAATAAATAATCACTTCATAAAGATTAAAAAAACTCATGCATATGCTATAAACATAAGCGTGGATAATGTAAAATTATTCTCTAGCAAGCAAGGGAATGAAGGTCTTACTGACTTTTTTTACATAAACTAATATGTTGTATTTATACACTATATTTACTATAACAGAATGAAGTTAAGGGCTGGCTGGAAGACATCGGTCGATGTTAAATTGTTAAATTAAGAAACATTTAGTATTGTTAGACTAAAAAAATTACTCTCTCCTGGTGAATGGATATCCAATCATCTATTCTGGTTATCAATGTTGATATAATTTTTATACTGATATAACAATTTCTATATAGATCACTGTTGTTGAAAAGCTCTGGTATCCGTATCGGTGGTAGCTGATTATTATAATTAATTAAATATTTATACCAGAGCTTGATTTATTTGCATATCTTTCTAACTGATAACTGATATCTAATTTGTTTTAAATAATGTAGAGACATGTTCTAAAAAAATGCAAATTCAATTGGAAAAATTTGTTTTCATAAAAAAATCATGTTATTTTCTTTATAACTTTATTAAATCAAATATTTTTGTGTACAGCAATTAGTCTGAATGTTTAATATTTCTAAAAATTTCTGTGTTGAATATTATACTCTTGGTAACAAAGTCATATTTGCTCTGCTTATAAAGTTTAGACCATATTCTCAGTCAGGCATTCCGCTAAGTGTGATGCCTCCATGCTTGCGATAGATGCATTCCTGAGGGGGCAGTTGCCCGACGAGGACTGTTCGGAGGAGGGTGGCGGCCATCGAGCTGTGTCCTGTCCCCCTAAACGGCACTGTGGCGTCTCTTCCCGCGTACTCCAGCAAGACGTCAAAACCACCTGGGTGCTGTAAAAGGTAGATTATAAAATCCACAGAAGTTATATTCCTTCTGTTTTTATTTTCTGACATCATTGTATGTTGGAAAGTTGGGCATTGTAATATTTTCAAAATAAGTAAACATTGATAAAGTGTTGAGTAATATATTAACCCATTACCGCCCGCTGTACACGCGTGTGTACACTTATGTTACTCTTCATTTGTAATGAACCATTGACGATTATTACAAATTATCTACATATTTCAAAACTAGACGACAGTAGCTTCCTAAGAGATAAATAAACATTGGGCGGTCGTAAAACAAAAGTCGCAAAAAGCCGCCATTTTTTTTCTTTATATCAAGGATTTCGAACAGCGTTGTAAGGTACGATATATTAATTATTTTTAAATTAAATTAGTGCATTATATGGGTTTATTTTCTTTACATATGCTAGCTATTATAATATTTGACAGTATTGTACAAGCCGTTTGAGAATTGTTTATAATAATCCCGAGTTTCACGTAATTTTGTAATGCTGTACACAAGCGTGTACAATGGGCGCTTCTGTACTACCATTATCTATTATGTTTCAGGTGGTATAAATATTTGGAAATGGCAACAAGGAAGATTTTCTCCGGTGCAAATAATTATGCTGGATTTGACGATGCACTCAATGCTATTATGGAAGATGACAATGGCGATGTGGAGTATGATTTAGTGTTGGTGCCCCCAGATCAGCTTTCGTAACCGATGAAGATGAAGGAAATGATGATGACTTGGTCACGTCAACTTTTTCAAGTGACGTCCCAGGTGCAGTTGATGTGGTATTACGCCAACCAGCTCACGATGTATCGGACTGGGACGATAGCGATGACGAACCTTTGGCTGATCCGAACCCCAGAAATGGAGACAATGGACCTGTTTGGCGTAAGACATCGCCTATGTATATATTCACTAGTCATGAAATAACTGACGCGGTTCATAAACAGCAACAGACTATGGATATGACTGTGCTTGAAAAACCACAAGATGTTATTATACTTTTGATGTTTATTGCGACAAATCTACAAATATGTCTATTGATCCATTGGGTGCGAGAGTAATGATGTCTCTGTTGGCCAAGATGCCGACTGAGCCCAATGAATATGTCATTTACTTTGACAACTTTTTTACTAACTACCAACTATTGCATGAGTTGAAGTTATTAGGCTATCGGGCGACAGGTACAATAAGAAATAATAGAGCCAAGAAATGTCCACTTGTGCCTGTAAAAAAAATGCAAAAAAGACCCAGACTGCTTTGATAAAAAAAAATGAAATCACTATTGTACGGTGGAAAGATAACAGTGTCGTTACTATGGGCTCCAATTTCGACAACGTGAAACCTTTAGGTAAGGTAAAAAGATGGTGCAAGGTTAAAAAAAAGAAGGTTTATGTCAATATTCCTAGATTATTTGTGGACTACAACAGACGTATGGGAGGCGTAGACCAAATGGATCAGTCTATCAGCCTGTATCGCATTTCCATAAAAGGAAAAAATTGGTGGTGGGTCAATTTCAGTTACTTATTTGTCTGTCTGTCTGTATGGCTGTCTTAAATGCATGGCGGCTACGTGTTCTACTGAGTAAGAATGACGATGTTGTCTATATGGATCAGTTATCATTCAGATGTACAATTGCACGGGCTTACTCGAGACCAAAACAAAACAATGAGCCGTCCATCGACATCAACAGTACATGGAGTTGATCAGAAGAACTTTGACCATAACCTGGAGCGCATAGAAAAACCATTATGATGTGTCATTTGTCACACCAGAGGTCGCTGGCGCTATGCAATATGTTTGAAAATATTATGTGTGGAACGCACTTGCTTCGGTGAATTTCATACATAGATCCGCCCATTGTACACAGCTGTGTACACCCCTATAAAACGAAATTTAAAAATATATTTTTTATATTTTCTTTGAAATCTGTTTATTTGAACTATAAACTTCTAATAAATAAGAGCCAAAACTTAAATTATCTAGTAGTTTTATCATGGGCGTTAATGGGTTAATAAAGTTAATAATACATTTTAAATTTAAATGTACGTGTTTCAATGCTATGTATACATCTTTTTATTTAAGAAAGACAATTGAATTAGTATGTATAATCCGTGCATATGACTCACATTGTTTGGTTGTGTTGGTGTTGCCAAACGTACATACGAGGCACAAACAACGTGCCCCATATGCATGGCTTACACATGCTAATTCGATTGTCTTTCTTAATTTGAAAGGGGATTACTGACGGTTGGATTTTCTTTATTTTATTTGGATACTGCTATCCTATGTGATGTTTGAATTTGTCAGAAAATTATTTACACATTTTTATTTTGGAAATGTAAATATCTTAGCTCCCGTCCCCTCCGCTCCTAATATTTCGTATTAGAATAATCTCAGAACAAAGTGACCAAACACAAGTCTAAACCAATCAGTAATACATTCTTGGTCAGAGATGGGAAACATTTTACACGCGTGTAACTTCATGACACGCGAGCGCTGTTTGACAGTTGAATTAAAAAGATAATTATGATAACAAACTCATAAATATACGGGACGTATGTATTATGTACACGTAAAGTTTTTATAAGAAATGTAGGCACTTGTTAAATTTAATTTAATTTAAATTATAGCGGAAATGTTAGCTTTGGTAGATGTGTGTGAAACAAACTGATTACTACCAACTTTTAAGTAAAAATTAGTATTTTTTTAATTACAATATTTTTTCTGACGTGAAGATAATTTTTCAGAAATGGGGATATTATTTTATCCCACTTAGGGAAAAGGTTGAACTAACTAACTAACCAACAAGCCGTTTCTCCGCAGGGGTAGGCAGAGAGGATTGAACGCCACACTCTTCTATCCTGGCACACCACTTTTGCTTCGGCCACATTCATACATCTTCTCATACATGTTCTAGGGTTGTTGCAGATTTTATGCGGCTTGTTGTGGAAGAGGTTGAGCCAAATTTAATTTATAGACCTGGGCCAATTGTTCGATACACATAAATTTTTCTCATTTAAAATGCTTAAAAACGCAAACTATGTTAAATTCTTACGAATTAGTGAGTTGAAAGCACACGGGCATTTTCTATAGCGATTTTGTAAAGGTTAAATATTGTTTGTTTAGATACAATACTATATTATTTAATATATTATATCATTAAAATATTATATGCTAATATGGCGTTATGATAATTGATGTGACTACTTTTCGGTGCATTCTGAAATGATTCAAGTTTTAATAAATATTAATCAATTAAAAATACGTAAACATCAGACATTTATGTGACATTATAATATATTGAATCAAATATATTTATTCACCATTTAATTTAACGGTTATAAACTGGCTTTTAAATACACAAAAATCTAAAGGAATATATATTTTTTTCTGGTTTGTAAAAATAGGCATTAATATTCTAGTGAATATATTTACATATTATTAACACTAGGTTTACGGGCATTTTTGATATACCTATCTCTTCGGCACCCGTCAAATTGACAGATGCACATAAGTACTTCGTTTTTTTGTATTAAATGTTTTCTTTAATTGAAGTCCTCAATTGTTCAATTGAAATGGTTCAATTCTTTTCAGAACGCGACGCGCTTCTATTTATGTGCAGTCTTTGATATGTTCTAATATGCGCGTATCAATTATTAGTTCGAAGGCAGTTCGTACATGACCCGACATCACATTTCTTTTGGAATATCCAGTAGGTCCTGCGACACCTTTGAATATTGGGTGAATGGGCAGTCTACTGCTGGACCCACTTGCTTTAAAGCCCATCCATTGTGTTCCATCGACAGCAAGTAGTTCTGTTGTATTACTTTTGGACGTGGATGACTCTTTCTCGGAGTCAGTGCTTGAGGAAATGCACATTCTTTTTTTACCAAGACCTGGAATGTTTTCTTCTTCTGATGACTCTTCTGTCATTTCACTGTCGACGGATTCGGAAGTCTCGGATTCATGTTCACTTTCACTTTCAAATGCTCTTTCTTCAGAACTACTACCGGAATTTTCTTCATTGATGTTAGAAATTTATTTCAATAATTCCAAATACTTTCTTGATTCACTCATGGTTGCTAAAAACGGGTGAAGATAAAATAAATATTATTGCAAAAGTAATTAGTAAGTATTAGAAAATAAAATTATCGAAAAAAAACCCGAATAATCCAAGAATATGGTCCAGTTGTTCATACAATGAAAATAAGTATTTCACTATATAATTTAATGTCCTGTTAATTTAATCTAACTAAAATAATCCTAACCTAACCTAACCTAACCTAACCTAACCTAACCTAACCTAACCTCATATATTGCCTATGAAATGTCAAAATGTGCAGTGCATTTTTCAAAACATTAAAGTGTAATATCTTATTTAATACTTACTATTTAAACGTAAATTATCTTTCATTTTGTTATTAGCACATTCAATAATATAGTAAAATACTCATTTTCGTTGTATATGCAATGGGACCGTGATCTTGGATTTAGACAAAAATTCTAACAATAAGTAGATTTTTTCTTTCCAAATATATATACGTATTGCTAAAATTTTAAAACTTGATACGCGTCTTCATACACAGGCTACAATTTTAAAACTGAAGATTGCCATACGGTCAACATTGCCAGAAATCAACTTTTTTTATTGACCCATAAATCATAATGCGTTACGCATCGCACAGGTACTTATAATTTGTGTTTGAATCAAAATTTTCTAAATATCGATGACATTCTTTCTTCATTGCTTCACACAAATTGTAGAAATATGATTATGTTATTTCAAAAGTAATAATTTCACAAATGGGACGAATTCAAAAGGGATATTCTTTAAACTAACAAATCCGTCAATTTGACGGGTGTCCGTAGAGATAGGTATAAAGCAACAAGATTTTAAAAAATAAGAGTTTTCCGAAAGTTCGCCTGTTTAGTAAAATTTACGAAGCAAATCGGAAATCCGTCAATTTGACGGGTGCCGTAAACCTAGTGTTAAACGCGAGAATGAAATTATCACCATTGCAATATTTGTGTCGATTTGTACCTACCTGTAGGTAGGTACCTGTTTTCTTTTGCACTACTACCGGGACAAATTATATTATGTCCATTCTGAAAATAACAATGTTCAAGTTTGAGGTTATGCACCTAGGTTATAGTAATCCAAACAATACCGCAAACGGTTAGCGATATTTAATTATTACAAACATCGCGAGAGATGCCGTTTTTTTATAGATTGGCGTGAAACATCCCGCTGGGGAATATACTCCACGGGAAGTGCGTACAACAATGTCGCCTTCGAATAGGAAAGAAAGGAAAGAGTAGGCGGCGGTGAACACAATGTTGTCGAGGTACGACATCTTAGACTAGTAGTTATGAAAGGAGATGTAAATAAAACTAGTAAACGTTTAATCACATTTTTTTCGGAAAAATATTCTTCACTTTATTTCAATTAGACCACTCGAATGAATTTTATTTTGATAAAATCGGACCACATACAGCGAAGTTACTGGCGATGAGACGTTTGGCCGTTGGAGTCACACCATCGGACGAACGTGCGATCAGTGCGTCAATAATAATATAATCCTGCAAAAAATTTAACCACCAGCAAGCTCTGTCTGTGGTGGTGGACATAATATTCTTCAAATTTTTCGGCAACAATATCCAAGTAAACAATATACAATTTTGTTTTTTTTTACAAAAGTAGGTAGGTAGGTACATAGGTATATGGGGTATAAAATCAAAGGCAGTAATATCAAAAACATTATAATGCAATGCATTAGAAATTTTCTAGGAAATATACCTATAAATTTATAGGAAACACGATTTTGGAAGGGATAGATACATAAAATCTAGAATTCAGTACATTTTAAATTAGCTATCCTCGGTGATAGCATTCGAAACATTGTTTTAAGTTTGGATATTGCTGTCTTTGCTTTTATACCCAACACATTAAGAGAAGTCCAATAAACACTCTCATCAAACAAAAAATTAATATTTTACAAGTTAGTTGACATTTCAAAACGCTGTCCAAGGGTGGATTGCCCGTATACAAGAAAATGAAGTCAATATTTAGGGTTGGTAGATATTCAATGATATTAATTATCGTTTTTCTTAAATGTCACTGATTTGAATAAACGGACAGTAAACCGGTGAGGATAACATTATAATTTTTAAATACATGCGGCCTTAATGTATGCAAGGAAATTAAGCAGGCATTTTAA
>JADDOH010016556.1:0-60484 GCA_016648135.1 Agrypnia vestita
GAAATGTTGTACGCCTTGTAGCAAAGAAATATTATTATATGAATATGAAGGGTTTTTAACTATAACCATTTTTTAAATTTATTCTTCAGCATAAAGTAAGTAAGTAATTAATAGAAAAAAACTCACCACAAATTTAATACCATTAAAATCTAATGTCTGATGAAATAAAATTCACTAAAGACTCAATTTTTCACGGGTATGTCTAGTTACAATGGAGAAATTTGCGTGCAGGTCACGTCATTTCCGGATACGTGGAAGGCTACCGTAACCGCGAAAACCGCAGCTTCCCAGAGGTAAAGCAAAGCACTCTTCTAATTAAACATGGAGCCGTTTCCGCTTCCGCAAGACTAAAACCGCCGTGTCGTTTTTAATCATAAAGGCTATGCAAGTAATATTTTATTCCACCCCCTACGCGCCTCCATTCATCCCTCCCATTCACCCTTATCCCGGATTATTATCCTGCGTCTTCAGTAATTAAAATAAATGAGATCCATTGTGTACTTAAGGAGAGTAATCTGTTTTTAATTAAATGCAGTTGATACACCACAAAAATTATTGTAAGTTTCTATAAAAACGTATATTTTTTGTTTATTAACAACCTTTTTGGTTTTCACATTCATATTTATCAAGACATGCTACAATATTAGACATTTTAAAGAAAAATAGCAGAAAGTGACTGAGCACGCCAATTCGTGCCGTTTACGTAATTTCTTGTGTGGGGCGAAGATAAACAATCGAACGAAATCTTTTATTACACACATCCTCACTCTATTGGCAAAATTTACTTCCATATGAGCCGTATATATTGCATATTTGCTTAAGAAAATGCTGGTGCATACAAAATATGCAACTTGCAAAAAGACATCGGCTACTTTTCCTGTTTCTTCCTCCTCATTCTTTAATCGTATTTATTGATTTGCGAAAGTCTTTATTTTGTTTTGAATATTATTTCAATTTACTTTATCATTAAGACATTATTTATTATTAATTTATCATAAAAAGCGAATTGTAACCATATTCAAAATTTTGATAAAATATTTATACTTTGTACTCTAATGTCACTCTTGGACCATATATTAGGGTCTATAACGAATGATCTGTATACAGACCACTAACAGATTATCTTTGACATTATTAATTTTATATGTTAAAAATAAAATAAATATAATCATTATTTCAATTTAAATATATTATTTTATTAATTTCATATAACACGCACACAATTATTAAGAGTTAATATTGCTTTATTACTAGTTTCGGGAAGCGCAAAACTTTCCATCGATAGTTGTAAATGATAACTGAATATTTCAATTTTAGTTCTATAAATATATATAGGTTTATTTCTTGATGCCAATCGCTTTCAGAGAAAACAATACTTCGTTATTAATATTATAACGTCTTAAATAAACAATTTATTTGGTGATTTAAATAAATAATCACAAAGTGAATGCGTCAAATATTATTTGTAGATTATAATTAAACCAACTAGTATAAAACATACATTTTAATCAGCTGTGCGACACTGATTGATCTTAGAACTGCTGTTCAGAGGATAAAAAATCAACATTTGCACTTAGTTTCGTTGAATGAAATACTTAAAATTACGATGTATAATATTTTGAGTGTGTCAAGAAATTTTGAATATTTGGAGAACAATTACTGGATTTTTAAGCGTAAGTTTAAGTGAGGCGAAGTACATAAGTATCAAGGGCGTGCAGTGAGAACAAGATGCATGACTTTTTCCAAAGCATATATTTTGAAAAGAAACCAAAATACGAGATATTTCTCGTGTACTATCTATGATAATAAATAACATATTATTCAGATTTTAATATTTCATAATATTCTGCCAGATAAATGTTTAATTTCTTTTTTTTTCCAAATATATGTTTAAATAAAAATCATGCAGTTCTCATTGCACGCCCTTGATAATTAGGAACTTAATATGCAATTTTCCGATTTTAATAGATGTAGTGGTTAATTATGGGAAGATTCGGTGAATGTTCCATTGTGTAAAGTGATCACTTAAACCAGACGTATGACAAGTCATAAGCCCTGTAAATGCCCAAAAACTTCCATACCCACTTTCAGACATCTGAGTCATTTATTTATTTTTAACAAATCATATATTAAACAAATGTTTACCAAAACAAAATGATGTAACGTTATTTTTTTTAGTTTATCCGGGTATTTGTAATAAATTATATTTAAAAAAAAACTTTAACTGAGAATTATGGAAACTATTTAATTGTTTACACAATTTTTATCTGAGTCTATAATTAATTTATTTTATGAATATTATTCAACATTCAATGACTTCCTAAATATCAATCAAATCAATTATTTTAACAGAAATTTATACCAAATATGAAATCGCACATTCATTTAAATACGGGGCTTTATCCTGGTAGATAAAAATATTGTAATGTAATTTTTTTTGTATATTAATTACCTTTAAGACAGAACTTTTCCAGATAAAAAAGTATTCAAGATAATAAAAGGCAGTTTAAATCAAACATCATAAAAGAGAAAAATATTCCTAGATCAACTGTTTTAAATGCACAAGAAAATAATAATACTTAAAACTAAAAAGAGCATTATCTAATAAATATCACATTCCCTAAAGATTACCTCAAGCGAAGCTTATTACCAAATTTAAACTGAATTAAAGATTCATTACTTTAAGGTTTCTTTACTATTTTGAAACTGGGTCAAACTTCCGTGGTATGAAAATCGGATTACCTTATGATTGTGCGCTCTACATTCTCTAAGCCTCCAATTCCCTGTGGACCAATCCTTTCCAAACTCCAGAGTATATTCCTACCTTCGATTCTTGGTCAATTCATCCCCTAGTACGAGTACATATATCATTCTTCCTGTCTCCTGACTATTCTAACCTCGCCCCTATAATACATGTATTTTACCCGCTAATGTGGCATTTCTAACAAAATACATGTTTAATAGTTGCTTTCATGCCTTAGGTTGTGGTGTTACCAACGATGTTTTCATTTCATTAATTTATTTATTTATTAATGCCCTACAGGGCTTTTACAAATAAATAGGTAAAGTGTACATTTATATAATGGATATTTAAAGAAAAAATAATAACACACAAAATAATAATTATTGTCATAAAGTGGAAATCAAATACTTAAAATAAGAATACAAAAAGATAAATATAATAAAAAGTAAAAAGCGAGTATATAACAAAGCAGATGCATAAGGAAAACACACCATAATAAAAATTTAAAAAAAATAAAAAAATAGTAATAATCATCATCATCATCATCATTCTTGGCACTACAACCCTTGGTAGGTCTTGGCCTCCTCAATAATCTTCTTCCACTCATCTCGGTCTAGTGCCAGCTCTCTCCAGTTCCGAAGCTCTAAGGCAGAGATGTCTTTGAGGACGTTATAATAATATAGTATGAAAAGCAATAGCACAAGCTTAGAAAGTCAGAATATAATAAAAAAATTTAAATAACCATAATAATGTAATAAAAGTATATATAAAAAAAGATGCCAACAGAAATAGGAAAATTCGTTTAACCAACGCATATCCTAATATTAGGTCCTTACATATGAAATTGGCGTTTTGCCGTACTGGCAAATTTGATCTCAAATATCTTCTCTTTGGTTAGGAATTCCAAATCCAAATTTATACAGCTATTTACTCATGTATTTGTGTTTTGAAAATTATAATTCATTTGTTTTTTCCTCAATTGTTTTTTTCTTTGCGTCACTCAGTTTACAAAATGAAAAACTTGAAATATCGCGTTATTTACGAGTACGAGTTCCACCGTGGCACCAGTGCTGCAGAAACGGCTCGAAGGATTAATGATGTGTATGGCGACGGTGCCGCAAAAGAAAACACAGTGCGTTTTTGGTTCCAACGTTTTCGTTCTGGAAATTTCGACCTGCAGAACAAGCCCCGTGGACGGCCGGAGACCAAAGTTGATAATGAAGAATTGAAGGCTATTGCGGAAGCGGATCCATCGCAAACCACATCCGAGTTAGCTGCAGGCTGCGGTGTTAGTGATAAAACTGTTTTAATCCACTTGAAGCAAATTGGTAAGGTGAAAAAGCTTGAAAGGTGGGTACCTCCGAATTGAGTGAAGCAAATCAACAAACGCGCGTTGACTGCTGCGTTGCATTACTCAACCGGCACAATAATGAAGGGATTTTAAATCGAATCATTACCTGTGATGAAAAGTGGATCCTGTACGATAATCGGAAGCGCTCATCGCAATGGCTGAACCCTGCAGAACCAGCCAAACCATGCCCCAAGAAAATTGACTCCAAAAAAGTTACTTGTGAGCGTTTGGTGGACTAGTGCTGGTGTCGTTCACTACAGCTTTCTTAAATCTGGCCAGACGATTACGGCAGATGTCTATTGTCAGCAATTGCAAACCATGATGGAAAAGCTAGCTGTTAAACAACCGAGGCTGGTTAATCGCTCTAGGCCACTGCTGCTTCATGATAACGCTAGACCACACACTGCACAACAGACGGCTACCAAATTAGAGGAGCTTCAATTGGAATGTCTAAGACATCCACCGTACTCTCCGGACCTTGCCCCAACAGATTACCATTTTTTTCGAAATTTGGATAACTTCTTGCAAAGGAAAAAATTCAACTCCGATGGGGCAGTCCAAACCGCCTTCAAAGATTTTATTGATTCCCGTCCGAATGGTTTTTTTAGTAAAGGGATCGATGAACTACCTATGAGATGGCAAAAGTGCATAGATATCAATGGTACATACTTTGATTAAATAAATATATTATAATAAAAAAAATCGGCTTTATGTTCCTCCCATACTAAACGCCAATTTCATATGTAAGGACCTAATATTATAAAATAAGCGATTTTATTTGTAAACGATATAATAAAAACACTTACTATAAATTTTAGTACTAGTAAATGATAAATAATCCAACAGCACCTTGCAAGACGGCAGCAGCTTGCATCAAAACAAATTCTTCTTCTTCTTTCTCTTTTTCAAGATCTTTTCTGGTAGAAAGTTGCTATTGGGACGTCGAAATCTAATTGTCCCCCCATCATCTAGATGGTCTTCCAGAAAGACGATGACCAGATGGGATTTTGTTAGTTGCAATTTAAGGATATAGTCTAAATTTTGTCGCTTTCTATGCCTCCCTATTAAGCTTCAACATCCGTGCTAGGATGGACTACAAATATTTAAATACTTAGTGTAATAATGATGAGGGACGTATGTCGCGAAGCATGAAGGAGACGGAGCATGAAAGAGAGAGCAAATGCTTTATAAGTTTGCGAGCATGTCGTCTCTAGGCTTTTTATACTATTATACCTCTGTATAACGTATTTTTGCCACCAAAAAACCAAGAGTAACCGACATCTTTTAATGGAAGAATCCGGAAATCAAGATACGATAATAAGTACATCACACTTATTATTTTCAGTATTTTTATTCGGCAAACGTTGTGTAAAGTGATTACTCAAGCCAGCCAAGATAGGTCGTAAGTCCTGTTGATGCCCAATAAAGACTTCCGTACATGCTTTTCCAGATAAACGGATTGGTTTCTTTGATACATTAAAATTTAGCACAATTATTTATTATTTTGAAACTCGTAAATATTTGTTCAAAAATGAAGCATTTCCTTAACATTTGGCTGCACAGTTTTTCTGGGTCATATCTGTCTTCCGCTGCGAGATAAGCCCTCGGGCGGGACAGGGACCGCGCCCCGCCGGAACCTCGTCGCGCGCGGGTGCGAGCGGGACGGCCGCACCGTGATTGCTTCCGTCTCATGCCTGGGGGAGATGTACGGCGCAGCTCCTCCCGGCTCCGGGGGCGGACTGCACCCTCCAACATCGAACCTCGTTATAACGTAATACGATGGGTTTATTTTTTCACTGAAATAATAATAATGCATACGGTTCGATGCTATATTTTCGCAATTCTTTTATGTGGGGTGGGGACATGGACGCTAGACCTAGAATTAATCCGTAAGGTCGAAGACCTGAAGATGAAAAACCAAGTAAAATAAAATTGATAATAGCATCAAGTTGATCGCTTTCTACACCAAGTGTAATCGTCAACAATCAACCAACATAAAGTGTTACGCAATGTAGATAGTCGGGTGCATTGGTGAAGGAGAAATTAGATCCATCTCAAGAAGCAAGAACTCGAATAGAGATAGTGAGAAGTGCGCTTCTCAGAATGAGATGTTTATGCTCTAGCCATAACCTAAGCCTGCAAACAAGAATGCGTAAGGTTCGATATTATATTTTCGCCATTTTCTTACACAGGGTGAAGGCATGGACGCTTAACCAAGAATTAATCTGTTATGTTGAAGCCTTTGAAAAGTGGCTCAATAAACGCGTACTGAAAGTTTCTTGGGTGCATAGTATGTCGGCCAGAAAGGTCGTAAAAACACGGTATAATACCCCAGAAGACAAACCAGAATGTAACTCGGGTGAATTGTTTAGTGTGGCAGTGAAGAGTTGTAATTGTCAATATGATCCTTTTGAGAGGTATGTTAGTTAAATGAACGACGATAGTAGTGTGAATAGGATTATTTATTGTGGAAGAAAATAAAAGAGTTTTGAAGCACATGAAGAATGCCAAGACAGTGGGATATGACAATGTTGCTGCGGAGCACACAAGGGGTGGTGGTCAAGTAATTCTTCCATACACTACCACTACGGTCAATTTTTAGAGTAGAGCCGTACTCCAGTAGATTGGAGAAGGACTGTAATTATGCCTTTATACAATGGAAGAAGGTCGCGAATGGACTACGCTAGCTATAGAGCAATTAAGCTAATGAACTCTTTTGGTAAATAGTATGGTAGATTTTGATTTTTAGTAGATAAAATAAAGAAATGATAAAAAAATAAATGACGTGAGACTTGAAGGTAGCAAAATCAGAGCGTACGCAAAATGACCATGGCCCTTTCAAAAGCTTTAATAATATAAAAACGAACACGGAAAGATAAAAAAGTGTGGCATTCTATTATCTCTGTCGACCCTCAAGTGGAAACGGCGTGATGGTTAGTTCCATCAATCCAAGTCATGAAAGAAACATTTTTAATTTTAAATTCCGGGATTTAAATTGCCAAACCGCGTAGATTTTCAAAAATATTTACCAATTCTTTTACGTCTCCAATAAAATAATCGAATACACCATT
This sequence comes from Agrypnia vestita, assembly GCA_016648135.1. Classification (NCBI taxonomy): domain Eukaryota; kingdom Metazoa; phylum Arthropoda; class Insecta; order Trichoptera; family Phryganeidae; genus Agrypnia; species Agrypnia vestita. The sequence continues at coordinate 7,166 of JADDOH010016556.1, forward strand.
TTGCCAAAGCGGCATCTGAGAAATTCTAAAAAATGTCACAATATCAAAAATAAATTTCTCTGCTTAAATTTTGAGATGCTTTATCTAATTTACGGAGAGATTCTTTCGTAAGATACGATGTGTTCCATTCGCTTGACGGTATTAAAACGTATTATGTAACGTCTCTCCTCCTGATAACGTTAAAGATGACAGATTTAAATTCCTGGAAGGAATCGGTTTCTGGAAAATTGTGACGGCTACAAGTTTAAGCCTCCAAGCTGGAACTTAATAAGAGAAAAGATAAATATTTTCATAATATGAGACGGAATCTGTTGTCTTTTAAAGAGAAAAATTTTCATTTAACGTACGATTGCGATAGAATTTATTTTTTTTGAAAAATGTTATTTTGACATATTTTGTAATTTTGTAAATGAGCGCAATCTTACACTACCTTCTACCTAAACTATAAAATTATCACGCAAGGATAGGCAGAGAACACAGAACACTGCATTTACTTTTGATATTTTCATACATCTTCTCGTGCAAAACCTTCTGTTGTTGAGGGTCATTCTCTAATATTTTGATTGGTTTTTCCAGGACAGGTTTATCGCGGATGCCCACTATTCCTACGAAACTTACATCATATATTTTCGTTAACATTCTTTTCTCGCTCATCAGTTCCACATGGCCGAACCATCTCAGCGATCCTTTTTTTATTCTGTCCATTGCGCTGAAGCCAACGTAACAAGTATTGTTAAACGACTCGGTGATAATAAGGACGAAAAGTAAACGCAAACAGTTGTAATTAGTAATACGTATAATGTATATGGTCAGGGAGGGTGACGAGTTTCTAGTATTTGCCTCAACATATGACGATATTCTTCATATTTCGTATTAAAAATATCTTTTGAATTCAAAAGATTAATAAAGTCTGAGCATATACGTGAGCTGGGAGACGAATTCCTATTATTGTTGATGTAGTGTTGGTTTACTCTACAGTAAAAATATTTTCACACACGCATCTAAGCGCATCACACATGCGCATTTACACTGCCCTCGAATACAGATGAGATCATCTTATGGACAAGTATGTACATCGACGCAGTAATATAATATGGAATAAAAAATTTCGTACATCCTCACACTTTGGCTCAAATGTAGATTTCGTCATCCCTTAGGAGTGTAAAATATTTTATGGTTCTCGATCGTTGTCCGGATGAAAGGACAAAGATGAACAATTGATTTTGTGTTTCTCTTCTTGATAGATAGTAAGATGCTTCCATCTGTTCTCGAAGATTCTCAAACGGTTTTCGAGGGATGGTCGACCAGGTTTTGTCATAAATCCCATCTGGAGTAGCTAATTATTCTTTTAACGTGAGTTTTATAACGGAATTTAACATGGAAACTAGTTGATAGGCCCGGTTCCGCCCGGGACCATAATTCGGTGAGCATATAATTGGGTTGACATATCTTTTTGTCGATTTTGACACCTGCGATTGGAACCTTATATAACTTTCCGAAACTTTCTCCGTCCAGAACTTTCTAGAGCATTCTGAAACCTTCTCTTAATCTTCCTTCTCTGAGCTTTCTAGACACACCGATAAACTCTGCCACCTATATCTCATTGGGAATTTTCTAGAATATTCTCTTTTAAGAACTTTCGAGAGCTTTATCTAACGTTCTGGAACCTTCTAGACTCGCCGATACACTCCGCCACTCAAGTTGGAACCTTATAGAACTTTCAGAAATCTTCGAGAACGTTCTCCTTCCAGAACATTTTAGAATTGTATCGAACGTTCTGAAACCTTTACCGACAATTATTTTGGATTTTTATAGAACTTTCGGGAATCTTCTGAACACTCTCCTTTCAGAATTTTCTAGAGAAGATTTTTTCGGAACCTTCTAGACTCACCGACACAGTGGGCGGGCCCATTCAGAAATAATCTGAAGCATTTGCGGCCTTCCCATAATAGAACGATATGCTAGAAAGCACATTTTCGTCACCCACTCTCACCCACGCTCAGCCACCCCCACTTTTGATGTGATACCAAGGGCTATCTACAAATAAAACACAAAAGATTTGGAAAAGGCGCTGCGCGGGTTCCAGAAATGGAAGAGTTGTTAAGGTATTCCTTTTCAGAGAGAAGCTCCGAAGGCAAGTTAAGATGTACAAATAGTACTAGAAGAAAATTAACGCAAGAAATAAAATAACAAAAGAGGTCAAACAACACAAGGCGAAAGATAAAGAATTACGGGAGCGTAGCTAGGAAAGGTCTGGTAGGCGCCGGGGAGGCTTATTTCAGTCACTCCCGTGATTTTGGTTTATCAGCACCCTTACATATAGAAACGACTGCACGGTGTGCTTAAATCACTGCTTCCAGGAATGACTCCCTAATTTCCACGGCGGCGCGTGTGTTAGCCACCACATCTTGAGAAAATTGGGAAGATAAAAAGTCCTTTTTCATTTAAATTTTTTCGTATAAAACCTACTGACTCAGATTTTATGCGAGACAAAGATAGAATACTGTTCACACAGCTCACAGATCAGCTCAACTGCATGCGCTAGAAAGAGATAACTAGATGTAATGAAAAAATTATTACCGATGCAAACTTATCCGTCATTTATTTATTTTAGGAAAAGTCAAAAGAAAATCTTAAATTAACATACGAGAGATAAAAATTAGTTAAATATGCCAATTATAAATTTTCCACTTTAGATTTATTATTAATGATATAAACAAGGTGTTATAATATGACATAATTTACAGTTCAATATACGTTGAGAAGGGGTGGGTAGGGCGAAATGGGATTACGATTAGGATAAAGGAAATAAGTATTTCTGTTTAGAAAATCTTTATTGTAAATAAATAAATACATGTTACAGTGATAGTTAATATTACATGTTTTATACGTGTTTAACTGTCCTCAGAAAAGTTAAAATTTGTGTTTGAGGAAAGGAGTACATGATGCATAATATTAGGGCATAAGTGTGAATAAGTCACTTAATGGAACAGTAGCGAAATATAAACTTCATAAAATAAATATTAGTGAATCGAGTATACAAATTATTAAGTATGGGAGTATATGGGAATATAAATTAAGTGAAGTGGTTAGGGAGCGGTTTTAAAATAATTTTCATTTAATGTCCCGAATATTTGAGTTAAGAATATCACTATAATAAGGTTGTAATTCACGTTATATGAATTTGTGGATCTGTAGATGAATGAATTTTGTTTAGAGTTGGTCTTGCAAAGAGGGAGATGAAAAGTAGGTGACTGTCTGCTGTTTACTGGTACGCATATGATTCACTCTCGACCACACTTTTGAGCATAAATCAACTGTACGATAATGTCAGTAGGTAACGCGAGTCATTTTCAAGAACAATGATTAAATGAATTGCGCGAACGAAAATGTTAAATTCAATTTTGCGTTTATTAGGCCGGTTCTGCTTCACGGAAAAGAGCTTTTCGTAAATTTTCGGTTAAAGAAGGACTACGAATACCGAAGGTCATAAATAAGTATGGACAAAGCACACTGAAATATGTCATAACAAAAATATTTAATAAAATTCCATGTCATGTAAAATAGGACATTAATAAAAAAGATCAAAAGACAAAATTAATGAAAATATTATTAAAGAGAAAAGACTTATTTTGATTTTGGTAATTTTATATAGTTTCTTGTAGTGTTATATTGTATTGATTTTTTAATATTTACGTACCTTTTTAATTTATATGTATGTATTCTTGTCTTTATAATTTACAATATATATATATACATTGATGCACCTACAGACAAATGTCCATGTGATGTTTTATGGGTCTGTCATGTAAAAATAAGAAAAATGATAAATAAATTTAAAAAAAAACTGCTATACTGAATGTGTTTATCATACCCATCTGAAGACTCGTTGTTTAAAGATGGCGCTAATGTCACCGTACAAAATTACCATATGAAGCAAGGCAACGCTCAAACACAAGGCCCAGGTAATGAGATCCATTTATCATACGTCTTCATCCCAGGATGTCTCGTGTCGTGGCTTCATATGTGCTCGCATATAATATATGAAGAATAAACTGTCTTTAGAGCTTTGTAGGGTTTATTTAATACTTTTCATCAAATATCACGACAGCCGTGACACAAATCTAGAAGTAATAGCGTCTAGTACCTCATATAAAACCAGCGGCGTGGCTACTGCCTGGGCAGCCGACGAGGGGGGAAAACCTCAAAGGGGCTCGGAGTAACTGAACCAGGTCAACGAACGGAACAGTTAATGATGATGTTAAAATTATTTTCTATCAATAAATGAAGAGTTTTATAATTATCTATACTTATAAAACTCAATGTCTGTCTGTCTGTCTGTTCTCTATACAAATATACACCGTTAGCCCGATTCGACTCAAATTTTGCATACTTATACTTTAGAACCCGGCAAGTAACACAAGTGACGTTTCCCTCCTCCCTTTTTACCCTTTCCTCTCCCCCTGATATATTTTCAATGCAAATCTGTGATGTTCGACCGATCTGACACAAAATTTGGAATCTTATTCTTTAGGATATAGCGGATAACGTAGGTGACATTTCCCTCCTCCCCTTTAACCTCTTCCTTGCCCCCTGATATATTTTCAATGCAATTCTGTACCGTTCGACCGATCTGACACAAAATTTGGAATCTTATTCTTTAGGATATAGCGGATAACGTAGGTGACATTTCCCTCCCTCCCTTTTGTTGTGGAGCGTTCGCTTCTTCTCGATAGAATTCGCCAGTATGCAATATGTACTAAGTACATCTTCGAGATTTTTCTGCGATGTCTTTTAAAGGTGAAATCAAAGCCGTGAGAACAGGGCTTACTTGATAGTTGTAACTGTCGTCTCTATTGAAATAAGGATGTTTGTATATTTCAATGGGCTCTCTCACTAATCTAGGTAGGTAGATAGGTAGATATGTGTGACACGTGGGTTTTTTTGATATTTTTGACATGCCAAGCCCTGAAGATTAAGTTTCATCTCTAATTTAAAATATTATATAAAAATTTAATTCACCCTCCTACGTTTTTATGCCTCTGTTTTTTTGCTTGTCACACAAAGCAGAACTCTTGTATATACAATGCGACGTATTTTATAAATACCGGAAGATTCTCCTGGTAGGGTAGGAATCCTTCCTTCACACTGGCATATTGGTAATCGTCAATCACCAGTGTGGTGAACCATAACAAAACCTACTACAGTGTAAAAAACTTCATATTACCATCCCTAAGGCTAAAGACTTGTTCTAGACGTAACGTTTCTTTTCGCTATCCTTCGCGAATGCCTCAACTGCTTTAAGAATTCTGACATGACGGGGATTAAAGTTGTTTGACGTTGCAATACTTCCTCCAATGAGCGCGCTGTTAGACTGTACATTCCGCCAATAGGCAGTGCTCGCCTTGTGCAAGGAGAAAAGCTGAGCGCTCATCGGTTGAATTTAATCCTAAATAAAGCCATTATCATTTTGTAACGGGTTCCATTTTTTTACAAATTCATTCATATCTGTTTTTTTAAGTTTGATTACGAAACTAGATGTAAATCGACTATTTGTTACACTACAATAAATAGTGATTTGAATTCCTTGTCTGATAGTAGAATAGTTTTTATTATGTTATCAAGAATTTACACGAAAATTTAAAAAAATAATAAGCGTCCAGATACTGACGGAAAATTCTGGAACGTTCTCGTACAATCTAGAAAAGCGATCCGAAGAGATTAGCATTTTCTAGACATTCAATTCAATTCAATTCAATTCAATTTATTTCACGATAATATGTACATGACAAACAAAATGTTTAAGGCATACATATTAGGAAGTATATATCAAAAATGAAAGTATTTAATAAATTAAAAATAACATAAAATCTGGTCAAAGGTGTAGGAGAATCCCGCTTCGGAAAACCCCCTCAGACACATGGAATATATCAATACCGTTCAATATGTTCAGCATAGCTGTGGCTCTTCCAACAGGCATAACCATCGGCAGGTTGGTCCTGTATATTGGAATGTGAAACAATCTATGCTGACGATGTCTAGTGTAATTATCAGGAACATACAAATCAATGCTCTGCATAATTTCAGGATTATCGATCATACCGCGCAACAATCGATAAAAATGTGTAATCAAATACACATTCCTTCTAGTCTCTAAACTATTGACGCATATGCGAGACGGCATAACAATATGTATGTATATAGTCACCGCGCATCAGTTAAGTTCATGTTAAAGCTGCGATCAGCGAGCAATCTAATTCGGAGCGATTATTTAAGGGCGTGAGTATTCTAGTGAATTTCGCTAGACAAAAGATGTGTATATAATATTTAAAAGTAAAATGTTCTACTCAAAATCGTTGTATATTTATTTGTTTAGTTTATGATTGAATAAGTATGATGCTTCCGTGCATAATACATTTTTATGGTGTACTAATTTTTATTTTAATGATAATTTCAAAGTGACACATGATTTGATGACCTTGAACTCACGCAAGGAACATTTTTGCATAGCATATATGAGCAATGAATCAAATATTCTTTTTTCGATTTGTGTTAAAATTATAAATGTTCTATAAAATAAAATAAAGGCTAATGATCACCCCTTTGGAAAGGATAAAATGAATATAGATAAATAAAGAAAGAGTTTTTCGAAAACGAAAATATTTTTCCGCGAATTTTAGTATCACCGTCCAGTGTACTGTCGCATATTATCATGTCCACAAAGCGTCGTAATACATTACATCGAAGCCTTCACTTCTCAATTACTTAGAAAGCTCTTTCTGGAACTTTCGGATTGCAAAGTGACGGAAACCGAGGGAAAGCTCGGTCGAGCTGGGGCGACACAAAGTTTCGGGACACTTTAGCCTAATCCGACCGCCGAGCACAAAGGTCTAGGCGGCACACCGAAGTCTGGGGGCAACTTATAGATAATATATGAAACATTTAAATCTTTTTGTAAATAACGAGAGGAGTTGCTGAAAGATATGAAGCGGCGTAATCGTGAACGACCGAAAGGCAAAACGAAAGATCAAAATGAATGGTTGCAAGAAACGAGTTCAACTAAGGGGGGGGGGGGTTAGGTTTTTAACTTTTTTTTTCATTTTATGTTTAATTTTTTAAATGAATGTATAACATCGTGAGAATAATTTGTCAAAATTTCAAGTCAATCAGAGCAAAATTGACGAAATTATGAACATTTGAGCGATGCTCAGACTGATTTTCTATACCTGCTCGGGCAGCTAAGAGACGCGCTTACCTGAGGACTACCGGACGTGCTATTTGCATTGGAAGAGTTTTGCGTAGACAAGGACAAACAGATGCTGATGATGAAAGCTCTTTGCCGTGTGAACATGGCATCGACGATTATGTGTAAGTATAAAATAAGTGTTGAGTTTTATTTTGAATTTTACAGTGTGCAAAACTTTAAATCGTTTTCCCCACATCTCACGTTTTCAAAGTCGGTGTCCATCATAACTTCAAAACTACTGCACCGATCCTTTTGAAATTTTGAATACTATTTCTGAACATAATTTACGAGGTAACGCTGTCGAGTTTTTTTCAAATTTGTTATTAATTTTTATTTTTTAATAACAAATTAGTCGATATTTTTCGCAAAAAATCGAGTTTTTCCCTTCAAAGTGTTCCAAAAAATTAAAAATTGAAATTTCAAAAAATCCTCCCAGCGTTACCTGGGAAAATCTATTATCTAATGAATGAACTTTGATTTTTTGATTTCAGATGATTTAGCACCAAGTTATGGTGGACACTGCAATTGTACTTTTTTCCGAGACTCTTCCGAATAATTGCTGCCATTGCCGTATTTCTGAATATTTCGTTTTGAAAATTTTACACAATATTTCTCAAATATCATACTTTAATGTACTATTGGTTTTAATAAAGATATTTTAACTGTGTCGTCACAAAAAATTCACAAAAACATGCCTTTTTTGTACGAATTAACCTAACCTCCCCCTTAAGCGACTGGTAGCTGAAACACAAGAAAAAAAGACGCGATTGGAAGAAATGAGGAAGATTCAGCGTAGGATAAGATAAGCCAAAAGGAGGGACGATTAAAAGGAATAATTGGAAGATGTGAGGTAGTGTGGGGAAGAAAGAAGAGGGACCCACCACACACCCAGGGCCGTTCTATGAGCAATAGCTACCACATCGGCCCTACACTTTCGCCGCCCATTTTCGGCGTTTATTTAAAGCTGGAGTGGACGGGATGGGGAGACGTCCACACATGACCTCTTCTCTACCTCCAAAGCGCAGGGACAAATGACAGAAAATGCTACAGTACAAAATACGAAGTCCATAGTGTCCATAATAATAAGCATAAGATAAAAATATGTAAACATACAACTTAAGAGCCAGATTAATTAAAATGAAAACAGAATTAAACCTTAGAGACAGTCATTAGAGTAATTCACTGCATTCAAGAAAAAAATAAAATAAAATAACAAGCGTCAACATTAAGGGACTCGCCATTCCGGAGATCCACTGCCGGCAGATACAACCATGGTAAATTACGGTACGTGTAAAGAAATTTCGATATGACGGAAACCGCTAATAGAAAAAATAAATAATTTGAATGATTAGACTCCGAGACGGAAGACGATGATTGAAAGATATGTAAAAGTAACAGAGAGAACAACTGGAACTAAACGAAAGAATATTAAAATATGTGATTAAAGTTTATGAGATATATTAAAGCCGAGACTAGAGAAGATCAAAAGGGGACATTGAAAGATGTGTGATAGGACTAGTACGACTGGAAACCGAGATTAAAATATTGATTAGAATATATAAGAAAGATTGGACGATTGGAAACCGATACGTGGGAAGATGAGAAGGGGATATTGAAAGATTTGCGACGGATCGAGATGAAAGATGACAAAAGTAGGTTGGGAGATAAGCGGTGATATCAGAGTGAAGCGGCAACGGAAGATTAAAATGAGTGATCGGAAGATATGAGATAGGTTGAATGACAGAAAACCCAGAAGACAACGGAAGATTCAAAAGAGTGATAGTAGGAAATGAAACGGCAACTGAGTATACGACTGATAATTTTTGTTTAGAAACTTTTCCGGATTCTGCGCAAAACATGGCACCGTTTACTGTTCCACCGTATTCGATTTACTTATGTATTTGATCGAATAGCATCCACTTAAAAGTTTTCGAAGTCTCTGAGAAAAATAGAGTGACCTAACCTTCCGGATGACAAACTCCTCTCAACTTCAACATTTTTTGCATATATCGTAACTCTTCAGAGGTTATATAAGGGACCCTTCCTTCCTTCCGTATACTGGTTGTGATCATGTAAATTGTTATAATTTGTCCGGTAAGAGTAGTATCAAATATTTAATTTATAATTAAAAGAATATTTTAGTCAATCGAATAAGTTTAGCTGGGATTTCTGTTTTTCTCTCCCCTTGTTTAATTTTATTTATTTTTTATTTGAAAAATAACAGACCGTCAAAAGGTCGTCCTGATAGATGGGCCTTGAGTGACATTAGAGCACAAAGTGTAAATACATTATTTATTTTATAATATATACGCTCTGATTTGGGCTTTTAGATCATAACTATCTTAGTACATAGAAACAATATAAATACAAAAAGTCACATGAAAATACAATAAGAAATAAAAGAAAATACAATAAGTAAACAGTAGACAAAGGAAGAAAGTGTTTTTTGTGAAAGTGAAAATTATAGAACAATTTGAAGATGGCATGAATACACAATACATTTTTTATGATAAATAAACTTAAAATAATACTAAGATAAATTATAGAAGTCTAACATAGAGGACGCTATGTATATGAGAAACATATGTGGAAGTTTTTTCATACGATGGCCCAAATACGTCTCAAGCACAGTCCATTCAAATAAATAAATCAGATTTGAACACATATATAGAAATTTCAAAATATGATAATGTGTGTATGTTCTTACGATGGATTGACGAACGTTGTATAGCCAGCTCATATAGGTTGTTAGCCCTAGTATAAAAAGACTTTCACGTTTCTCATATTTATAGCTTCGTCTATCTGAGACTTCTATGATATAAAAAAGTAGTTTTTAGTGGTTACATACCATTAATAAATAACATTTTGTTAAATGTAATGAAATTGAAATCGAAAATTTCACTATTTTAGTTTCATTCTTTGTTCAAGAACAAAGATATCATAAACACTTTTAATTGTCTTTACTTAATTTGTGATTTATATACTTGTACAGATAGATATTGTGTTATAAATTTCATATGTACCAATACATTTTTAAATGTTCATGTAAGCAGATATTATTCACATTTACATATAATGCACACTGTCATCTAGATATATATAAGTTTCTTATTTTATTGTAATAGGTGTAAACCGTTGAAATAAAATAAATAAATAAGTAGTAAAAACGATTTCTAATTGCATTCAGTTTGCTTCTATTAATCTTTTTCCATTTACGGGGTTCATTTGCTTACGTCATCGCCGGTATTGGAACTAAGCCTTTATTATGGATCACTAGTCAATTCACCCTCAATTGATTTTGCCGATAGCTGAGTACACAACCCTCGACCCTCTTTTCAACAGCCACGTAGCTCTTTATATAATCGCTCAATTTAAAACAGAGTTGAAGTTCGCCTCTCATTAAATTCGGCTTAAGTGGAGCTATATATTATACTACAGGGAGTTTCACAAATTGTTACCAACAATTAAGGAGTTTTTATAATTATACAGATTTTAAAAAAACATTTAGAAAACATTCAAATTTAGTTTTGCAATATAGAGCAGTATTTTACTAAAATTACATTACATTTGACATGACAAATTCGACCATTTTAGACAGAAATGTTTTTAAATATTTTTTGTCCGAGCACTGTATTGCCATTAAATAAAATTAATGACGTCATAAATTAAAAAAAGCGAGAATGAAAAACTGAGCATTTAATTTGTAAGTCCTCGTATTTATATAAAATTTACGAAAAATTGTGAAAATACTAACAATTTATTAAATGATTTTGCGGTCAATTTTTTTTCAACGTGATCTCTCTCTTAAACTCAACTTTAAAAAAATTAATTTTTATCTTTTGCATTATCTTGAATAAACACCTATGTAGGTTATAAAATCAAAAAATAGGAAAAGTTTCATTTTTTAAATTATTTAAATGGAAAATACAAATATGTATTTTAAATAGAGTAGTTTATAAATTATTTTATATTTTTATACAAATCAAATCCGTTGTGCTATGAAAAAGGACGATCTTACTGGTCTCCTGAACTGGATCACTAGAAAACTTATATAATTATGCACCTTTTAAATTATGTACTATGTGAAAGTATCGTGTTGATCTACTTATTATTAGACTATTTATTTTGAAAAGTACGCGGTGAATCGAAGTCAACGCAAGAAGCTGCTCGGGCATTGACAGTAACTAAAGGAAACTACGTGACGCATGCAGCCAGTTCATTGCTGTTATCCAGCGGTGCGCGAAACCTTTTGCTTGGCGATCCATAGATGGTGACAGGCATCTGCTTTTCTAGGTGCTTCTAATATAAAAAAGACTGATTTCCCCTTTTTCATGCATACCTGTGATCTATAACTATTAAAAATAATTAAATTATAAATCTACGTAAACTTGAATGAAATGGAAACAATAGTAAAAACGTATTTTAAATGACTTGCGAAGTGGACGAATCATAAAATACAAAAATTGTCAAATACATACATAGGTTAGTAATATAACAAATTAACTTATGTAAAAAATCACTAAGGCAATCGTAAAAGTATGCATATATAATCAAATAATAAATTACTAAACCAATGATGTTTTAGAACGGAAGAAAATGCTCCACTTAGTGTGCCGGGTGACAAGATTATTTATTTCAAGAATATTTCAAAGGTATTATATTGAAGTAACTAAAAGCACGAGTATTTCCTAATCGATTAAATACTTTTCAAAAAATCTATGTATAAAAAAAGGATTGATTGTAATATTTGTATAAATCTACATATATTATTTGATTAATTACACCTACATGTTTCGGAAATACCTTTGCATCGTCAGGGTGTATATGTTAAATATGTCATAAATGTCAAAATATCAAAATGAATAATGTCTTTTGTTTTTTGCTTGTCTAAATTTGGAAATTTATCTTTAAATATTATTGTTGATTACTTGCAATTATTGGAATTTTTTTAATAATTGGGTTAGTAGTTAAATTTACTTGATTATTAATAATATTGTTTTACTATTACATGCTTTACTAATTTCTAATATTCCAAATTATTCAATTTCAGAACAAAATTATGAATGCGTAAAATAGAAAGTCCTAAATATTTATCAAAACCGTGATCATTTTCTATAATAAATTTTCGGAAATACTTTTATTTCTAATAAATAATATAGGTATTTCCGAAACATGTAGGTGTAATTAATCAAATAATAAAAGTAGATTTATACAAATAATGCAATCAATATTTTTTTAAATGTCAATTTACAATGTTGCTGAATCAATTGAAAAAATAATCTATGTATTATAATATGTTGTTCTAGTAATTTTATAAAATATAATATTTCATAAAGATTTGCAAAATAGTTACTTAATACAAGAAAATAGTAAGGATTAAAAACATTGAGTTTTTATATTTACTTTTTATAAAACAAGATATATTTGTGTACATTATTTACTTTACCTTAAGTCTGAATAATATGATACATTTTAAAATTGCGTTGAGGGATTCGAACCAACGATTTTTGCCTGCGCGTCACGCAGTCACCCACTACGCTACTTTCGGAATGTGCATTTTCACCCTTCCCGCTATAAAAAACGATACTTGTCGAACACTTATGCAAAATCGTGGCATTAGAATTGGAATCATTAATGTTATCGATTGTTGTAGAGAGAGGGGGTCGGTAGCAGGTGGCGCCAATGTTAGGGGTAGGCACACAGATCCTCAAATTGTTTTGCCAGAACTTAAACAGTCCGGTAACATGGTATAAAAACATAGTAAACTTTTAACTTAAATACACTATACTTTTGGCGATTTTTAAGAGCAAATGATAATTATATTTGAAAAGAAAAAAGGTGGAAAACAGTTCTCTCAGAATCCCACTACTCAACGTATACAACTTGTGGAAGGGTGTGCGGTTCCAGAATAGGGCTCCTCAGCCACGCTCGGATGCATAATTAAATCATGGCAGATGTCATGAAATATTTACTATTGTATGTACTACTTGTTTGTTTGGGCCCCTTTTGGGAATATTTATTATTGTACGGTATAATTGTACGGTTTGAAAACTCTATAAGTGAGCTGTAGTTTGTAATTAAATATTATTTCATGAATAAATATAATAATTTAATATTTCCACAAATTTTAGTTTTCTGTGATAATGTTGTTTTTGATTTACTCAAAATGATACTGCAATTATGAATAATTTAGAAAGATTCGCCGACTGCCAATTTTTTATTTATTTTTATAATTTGTATTGCATATTTTTGCGAAAAAATGCATAAATTTTTCACCGGTTAAAACATCATACTGTATTTTAAGATTGTTTTGTAGTCGGTTATCTAGTAATTAAAGGATTTTCCGTCGCATGTCATTTCCTAAAAATTGTTTTGAATTTGATGATTGAATGGTGGAATTTAAATATAAAATTTATTACAAAATACAATTTTAATTTTAAACTACTTCCTTAAGCAATAGTTACAATAAAATAAATCAAAATATTTAAAACGATTTCTATGGAGGGCATGAAATGAATAACTCGAAAGTTTTTTTTCTAAGTTTGATTGTTCTAAAAGCTGAACAAATTTTCACGTTATCGAAAACACATGCAAATGTGTATTTTATAGCTTAAATATAATATATTTCTATCTAGGAATTGACTTGTTGGGCAATAATTGGTTGTTGGGCAAATGTTCGGAGGCAATCGGTTATCGGTTGCTTGTTGGACAGTGGTTCAGCATTCAAAATATTGATATGAAATAAGCATATCTTTGTAAAAAAAATAATAACCATACCAAAAAACTACCTCTCTTAAAATATTTGGGTAGCACTGGGACACAAATCTGTAACTTTTCCTTTCTGGGGAAATGCATTACGATTATGTTAAATTACTTAATATTGACTTCTTCTTCATATGTAGCAAATTTATTTTGTGGTAACATAATTATAATTGATATAAATTAACTTTGTTTAAACCACTTATTTATTGAAAAAAATCAACATGTTTCGAAGCCAATGACTTCTTCGTCAGGAAAACAAAAATAATATTTAAAAATCGAAGTATAGATCAAAATAATTTTTAAATATTATTTTTGTTTTCCTGACGAAGAAGCCATTGGCTTCGAAACATGTTGATTTTTTTCAATAAATAAGTGGTTTAAACAAAGTTAATTTATATCAATTATACTTAATATTGAATTTATGGCAAATTTAATAAAAAGTGACTTATATAGTATATTATGTAATCATTTGTAAATTATACATAATATCGTTTTTTTTTATCTTTGGGAAAGTTGACAGCAAATCTTTTATCAATATAAATATGATTAAAAAAAGTAAACTATGGCAATTATGAACATTCCACTGATGATTGTTAATGATATGAGCAAAGTGTAAAAATATAAGTAAATAAATTAAAATAATTGGTTTAACTGAGCGTGTTGACCAGTGTGAGTGATTTAATAATTTGCTATGTAAAACTTGACCTAATTTTTACAGTTCGTCCCGCTTACAAGCCATCTATCTAGTAAAAAAATATTGTATGTAGGTTCATTTAGAATATTATTGAGAATAGGCAGGTATTAAGTTTTTGATTTTATTACTTAGAAAAAATCGCGATTTTTTGTCCTTTGAATTGAATAAATAATTCAGTTTATTTTTCGCTTTTTAGTGTTTTTAGGTAGTGAGTTTTTGTTTGAGATTTTTTTTGAAGTCGGTTTATATTGGAAACATTGCCTTTAAATTTATAAGAAAAATGGTTTTACAAGTGATGGATATATAAAATTTATAATTCAGTGCATTTTAAATTAGTTATCCTTGGCGATTGCATTCAAAACAAACATTATTTTAATTTTTTGGATATTGCTGCCTTTATATATGTGTAAATGTAAAAACATATATAAATGTAAATATCCTACATATACGTAAATGTAAAAACATATGTAAATGTAAATAGGGGTTTCATAAAAAATATATTTAGTATACAACAAAAATAGGTTATTTTCAAAAAATATTACACGGAAATCTGTTAATGGTATGCACTGATCTGATCTTATCTTTTGGTGAAGTCCGTGTAGACAGTGATGGCCACTTAAGTGGAGAGTGATAAAGAAGAACTCGGACGAAATCGACGAAATTTTTCTGTATTTAATGTACCTGTCGCGATGTATGTAGAGTAGCAGAAGCAAGCAAGAAAGATATGCAAAAACTGATACTCATTGTTGGTTTATTCTGGATTAAATCGGATGACTCGAGACTCTATTAAAATACAGTAGTTAAAAAGTAATCAAGCTAATTGCATGTAAAAGTTCAAACGGCTGAATATCGTTCTTCGCTGCTGCTGCGTTTTTAACTCGGATTTTTTAAACCTTTTCATAAACTTTTAGATACACTTCATCTTCTTATGGTACCATCTCCTATCGGAGGCCGGCGATCATTCTGGCGATTAGGATTTTATTTACCATCGCACAACTCAGTCAAGTTACGCTTACACCAGTTCATCAAGTTACGCAACCATGGGATTCGGCGTCTTCCTACGCTTCTTTTACCACTTATTTTCCCCTGGATGATGATTTCGTTTTAGCTTTATTTTGGTCCTCTCATAATATGTCCGAGACACTCCAGCTTTCTTATGTTGATAGTTCGCAGCACTTTTCGGTCTTTTTCCACAAATGCTGGAGGACTTCATCAGTCGTCACTCTATCCACCCGGGAAATTTTGCAATATGCGTCTATAGATCCATTTCTCAAAGGCCTTGACTTTGCGATTAATTCTTGTTTAAGTTGTCCATGCCTCCACCCCATATAAGAGAATGTCAAAAATATAACATCGAACCATACGCATTCTGAGTTGTAAGCTTAGGTCACTTCTTGCCATCTTTATTCGATTCCAGTTCCATCTGCCATCTTGATATGGATCCCTGTTCTTATTCACCTATTAAACAAAGTATTAATATTGCGTGACTCTTTCTATTGGTTCATTTTCTATAGTTATTTTTGGCTTTGAAAGTAATCTTTTTATTATTATTAACTAAAGCTCTTAAAAATTTTGTTTAGCGAGTATTCATCTTCAGGCCATACTTATTACTTGCTTCATTCACGTTTTTTACTAGTGTTTGAAGGTCTTCGGCATTTTCTGCAAATAGTACTGTATCGTCCGCAAATCTCAAACTATTTAATGGTTTTCCAATTAACAATATCCCTAGAGTATCATCTAGGTTTTCCTTAAATATTGACTCGGAGTATAGTTAAGATACACTTGGTACCCCATACAGTGGTTTTCAGTTTTTATTAAATTGAGAAGTTCATCCCATATTACATATCTACACAATGCTTACTAACATATTACATACATTGCTTCACACCTTTTATGAATTCTTCGAATAATTATTTTTTGAGTTGAGTGATCATCGAGTACGTGTCCCATAAACATTATTATTATTTGTTTAAACAAAGTCACGCGCTTGCTCTATTAAAAAAGAACTTATTTATCGGAATTTCGGGATGATAAATATTCATGTATCCAATCCTTTAAAAGGACGTTAGCTTTCATACTGGCAATCTTCATTTATTTACTGCAGTCCGGAATAGCTACACAGTTCACTGGCCACTGTCTTAGGTTTTTAACCTATGATGTTTTCCTTCTTCCAGAGCTTCCAGATCCATCCAGCAATCTTTCCCAGAATTATGATGTGTAAGATCTCTCACTGTTCTGGATGGCTCATTACATGTCCAAGATGTTTCGGATTTTTATTGTTTTAGTTATTTAGGGGTCGGAGGTACTTTGGAGCAACTGCTTTTAGGTCACCGCCCATCATGTGACGGGAAAGCTCTAAAGGCATAGAATGTTTGATGATTTTATTATCACGATAAAACATGTACAAGTTATACGTGAGCACGATTGCAAAGACAATGATAGATACTCGAAGGTTGATACACACCGGCCGTCCGCCGAAGGTTGATGAAAAACTGACATGCTCACATAGGGTGTGGGCCGTTTTTATATGATTTTCGTACAATGGAGCTTCGTGAAGTCTGTCTGTGTGTGTGGAGAAATTGTCGGAAACGCTGACGGCGCAATGACCTGTAGGTCGCTCGTGTACTTTGCTCGTGCCTCGATTTGCTTATGTGGCATTTTTGCCATTATGTGTGTGTGGCCTAGATTGGTGATTTGTGTATTGTGGTATGAATTCCATACGTACTTATTTTTCATTAATAGTCCAAACTATAACATCTTCATTCGTTACTGTGTTCATGCAACTTATTTTAAGTATTTTTCTGTAAATTCACGTCTCGAATGCTTCAAGTCGCCTTATCAATTCTTTGGTAGGCGTCATTGCTTTCATTCCTGAAAATGATATCGAGAACACGCAGCATCTGACCAACCGCATTCGTTATCCAAAGTTGATATCGTGATTAGACGAAAATTAATCTTGAAATCATATTTTTTCTTAAATAAAGTTGCATATACGAAATATGAGTCGCATCAACATTGTTACTTATTCAAGAAAAGATCAATCTTATTTAAGTTCTTAAATAAATATGAATATTTTTATGAGTGTGTTCTTCGAACAAAGTACTGGATTTTATCGACAGAGTAATTTTCCCTAGGTAAGATAATTTATAGACACCTATTTACATGGAAAAGCATGTATGGAAGTCTTCATCAGGCATCCAGCGGGCTTACGACCTATCTTGGCTGGCGTTGTTGTAGCTGTGTTGGTTGGTACAAGTGATTACTAACAAACAAATAAAAATATGATACCTTTTTTATTTTGTTTCGGAAAACGTATTTTCCGTCACAGTTGGGGCACCGCTCGAATTTTAGGAAATGCTCTCGCCAGGGTGGGGCGCGGGGCGCGGGGGAGGACGAGACCCGCGGCGGCGCCCTGTCAATGGGCCCAGAGCCGCCGAGCCAGTCGCGCGTCTGTCCAGCCGCCCCTCACACGGTGAGAAACATCCCCGTGCAACGGTCGCGCAGAACCGGCTTCTGAAAACTACAAAAAACAAATTCAAAAAAAAAAATCATTCACTGTAAAACACCGCTAAAAATTACGAAAAAAAAATTGACGTTTCGAAAAAGTTGTTTATCATTTCAAAAACAGTATCAATTTACTTGTCAATTTAAATTGTTAATTTTAATATTTGATAAATTTTCAAAAAACCTTTTTTGAATTCGTGTTAAAAATATTATTTATTTTTGAGAACTATATAATTCACAAGTGAGAGTGTTATTTGAATTAAAAACATTGTGTTTTTGTCCGAGGGACGACAGAAAATTACCGAGTAATTTTGGACCCGATCAACCCCGAAGGCTCTAAGGGTCCCGCTTATCGCGCAACCTCTAGGTAAACCTTCGCATTAATCTTTCAACGCATTTTATTCATGTGACTTTTCTTGATATGAACATAATTATGTTGGAAATTATTAGCGTTCAATTTGTTTTATTACATTTAATGAATTTTTGTACAGTAAACTAATTAATTTTGAGATATTCGGCCGCATTCTGAACTAAGCTATATTGCTATTTCTGTATCTTGAGTTGACAGGTATGTATAACGCTGTGTTGCCGCCAATTTCGATGTTTTAAGTTTGACATGTTTGAAATTAATTCATTCAATCAATCAGGAAGCTCTAGAACGTCAACAAACGTTAAGTTGATTGAATTCGTCAATTTCAAATCTGTCAAACATTAGACGTCAAAAAAACGACGACAAAATGTTATACACTAGGTAACTATCTAGATACAGTAATAGCAATATTGCTTAGTTCAGAATACGGATGATTGACTGATTTAAATAATTTTAGAAAAATTATTAAGAAGTATATATTTCTAAATAGTGGTATCTCAAATATTTTGCAATCAAATAAATAGTGTTTTTGAAATATTTTTTTTCAAAAATCAAGCATTTATTCGTCTTTTTATTTTATTTGTATTTAAGAAATGTATTTATTGTTATAAATGATATAATATTGTGTATAAATTGTTGTGAAATCCATCCAAAAGTACAAAATTATTTAAAAATGATTAAGAGTTGTCATACGATTTCTGTCTTCGATGTTATATTATTATATTAATTAAAATTATCTATTAACGTACTCACATACTTACTGCCCGCGTGGATAGATACAGGTGATCTCTCGCAGCATCCGAACAACTACGTCATCTCATTCATGCTCGTTCATTGTTGGGGAGTTTTACAGAACTATATTGTAGTATCTCTTCGCAACATTGCCAGATCTTTATTAAAATACATTTTTTTTAAATAATGTTTACATCGCGAAGATTAGCAGTGTATTAATTATCATCATTTACTTTCAATTACTCTTATAAAAAAAAAAAAAATTCTACGATGAGCTACGGCTGAGGGATCACATATCCATTAATTTTCTAAGCTCAGATGACATATAGACTGCTTACCAGTCAGTATGTTTACATGGAATCAAAATATTTTGTTGATAATAACAAAATCATTCAAAGAATTTCAACTAGGTTAAAGAATTTGTAAAATTCTTGTGTGTACTTACATATATTTACATTAGTTTCAAAATATATTTGTTTATTTTTTTAGTTGCAGTGTATTTACACTAAACATTCCAAACATTTAAAAAATTATATATAAATTTTGACGAATAATTTGATGACGTTTCTTAAAGTGTAATTTGGTTTTACAATGTTTTTCTTTGGAATGAGGTCACCCTATTAGTTACATGGAAACTGGGACTAAACTTTTGACCGAAAGCTTTTAACGGCTGCTTTTGTGAAGGGATATTAACGAACAAAGTTAGTTTCGTGAGCAAAGTCACCCCCTTTTACCGCTGATTTCTTCATTATTTCGGGTTTAATGAATTCGGGACAAAATTGCTCTTTTGACTCGGACCCACTGAATTTTAAGCGCGCTCAAACAATCCGTGATCCTTTTTGAGAACAGTTATAGGGCTTGAGGTCCATAGGGCATATCTCAAAATTAGCAAATTTGTGACATTTTGAAAAAGCATATTAATATCGTTCTTTTAATAACGGTTAAGTATAGTAAGTATGAAAAATCACAATAATATCGTTCTTTTAATAAAAGTTAAGTAAGTATATATTAAACAATAGAAAATATTTCAAATGAAGGTGTATTTACCAAAAAATCTTAAGTACTGATATTTTTGGATCGCAAAACTGAAGATAATAATTAATTCTACAGGTAAGATAAAAATGTTAATTATTTATATTTATTTCTATTAAGATAAAAAGTTATATATGAACGATTTGAAAAGATTGGTTTATTAAAAAATGAGAAGTTATCAAATTTACCTGCCTTTACTTAAGTAGATAAATCAGAGCACTATAATTAAGTACTTGTATAATTATAGTGCTCATTATTATAATTATCATTATTTTTGTTTTCCTGATGATGAAGCCATTGGCTTTGAAACATGTTGATTTTTTTCAATAAATAAGTGGTTTAAACAAAGTTAATTTATATTAATTATAATTATTTTTGTTTTCCTGATGAAGAAGCCATTGGCTTTGAAACATGTTGATTTTTTTCAATAAATAAGTGGTTTAAACAAAGTTAATTTATATTAATTATATTTATATAATGTTTAATCACACAGAAAACTTTTTTATATATAATTGCTAACGTACCTACTCACCGCCGTTTTGTTATATAAAAAATTCATTAAATAAAAAACGGAATAATCTTCTTCTTCTTTTTCTATCCCTTATCTTATTGGGTCGGGGTCCCTGCATCGCATAAAAGGTTCCAACTTTTCCTACCCCGGGCTTCGTCAGGCTTTCGTCAGCACAATTTAGTTGCAAACTCGAAGTTTCCACCAGATCCTTCTAGGACGGCTCCCTGGTCTTCTGCTTTCTGGTCTTGTCTGGAATATCCACTTTAGTAGTCTATCTGCCAGGATCCGCAAGATATGTCCCAGCCACCGTAACTGTGATTTCTCGATAAATGTCAATAAGGGTTCTACATGAGACTTTCTCTTATTTGAGTATTTCTAATCCTATCCTTTCTGGTAACTCAACAAATCTTAAACTAAGTCAGACCTAATCTAGTTAATTATTTTAGTTTTTTTTTTAAAATGATGAAATTTCAGAATTTTCAGCTCGCATAAATTTTACAATTCACATATTTATTTTTATTATTTTAAATTCATACAAGAAGTACAATAGCAACAATGTTTCAATTCACTCTATACAATACTCTTATACTCAATACTCTTATTTTTTTTATAAAACCGATTACTATAGTAAAAGAAATTATATTAATTGCTTGTAAAATTAGCGTGAATTGGAACACAGCTGTCATATTTCTTGTATGAATTTAAAATAATAAAAATAAGTATTTGTTCTTCAAAAACAGCAAAATAATTTTGTGGTGACATTAATATAATTAGTAAAAATAAACTTTTTTTATTTTTACTTATTAGTAAAAATAAACTTTTTTTATTTTTACTTATTAGTAAAAATAAACTTTTTTTATTTTTACCACCTATGTATAGAAAAAAAAAAAGTTTCAGAGCCCTTAGCTCCTGACGAAGGGGCTATGGGCACCGAAGCGTGTTGATATTTTTCAATACAAAAGTGGTGAAAACAAAGTTTTTTTTATTTAAAAAAAAAATAGAGATGCGAACACGGAATTCGTGTCACATCAATATTCTTACTATTTTCAAATTAAGCTTTTTTTTTAAATTAAGTTTATTTTCATTAATTATAATAAATATTTGAATTATAAAATTAATGTGAGTTGAAAGACCTAAATTTTCAACATTATTTAAAAAAATACTTACAAAAAACCAGAGTAGGTCTGACTTAGTTAAAGTTTAGTTTAGGTCAGCAAACCGTCCATAACATTTTTACCCCAACGATAAAGTTAAGAACGCGACCATGTAACATCTGTCACAAGTCCCGTGGAGCAGAAAAATGAATATACGAGTGAAGAATTTTGAAGAATTCTTCGAAGAAAAGGACTTCTGAAGTTGTACGTAAATATTTATGTGAATCGTTTTTGCTATGAAAATAGGGCTAGCTTGTTGGTACCTCTGGAAGAGTCTCAAATCCCGACCACTCGAACACTAGATTACTGTCTTTTCGATGGATTCAACAAGCGTGCATTGTATTAACCATTTGAGAGGCATACAAAAAAACTACTGCCATGCAATTGACCAAAATAGTGGTTGACATATTTGCAAATGATTATCTGGGTAAATGTGACAGTTTTGAAATTGAAAGCTGCTCTTGAAAACGTTTTTAAATTAATAAGAAGCATAATTTTTTATTTAAACTTTGTACTATACACAATATTTGAGTGTATTAAAAAGCTTAAATAAAAAATTATATCAAAATGCTAGATATATTAGTTTACAATCACTTTATTACAATCACATATTTAGTCTCCCGGTTTCAAAACATACCCGTCTCTTCGTCAGGACAATCACTCTTCTTCTTCTTCTTTTGGTGTCATGTCAGGTCCCCCCAACGTTGACTATCACCCGAGAGAAAGACCCCTGTCCTGGGCAGCACGAAACAGCTCTCCAACACTTCTTATGCCCGTCCAGTCGCGTATATTGCGGAGCCAGGAAATTTGTCTCCTTCCAACACCTCTACGACCCTCTATCTTTCCCATAAGAATCAGGTGGAGCAATTCATATTTTTCTCCTCTGAGCACATGACCCAAATACGATACCTTTCGGATTTTGATATTTGTCAGCAACTCTCTATTCACTCTAGCTCTTTGAAGAACTCTTGTGTTGCTGACCATATCCGTCCAGGGTATCCGGAGCATTCTCCGATGTATCCACATTTCGAACGCCTCCAGCCGGTTCATGCTACTCACTTTGAGGGTCCACGATTCCACTCCGTACAGCAGGACTGACCATATATAACATTTGACCAGTCGCTGTCGAAGTTTCAGGTTAATTAACAATCACTCTACCAGGATGTTAATACCTAATATAAGTTAATACTATACACCACAACCATTGTATTATTCACATCTTCCCAAAAATTCCTCACTTGCGTGTTAATTGTACCGATGGCTAACATTCACTGGTGCTACATGATAGTGTAGTGGTTGTCCTGACGAAGAGAGGGGTACCTTTTGAAACCGGTAGACTAAATATTTCAGTAAGTGGTTACAAATAAACATTTTGTATAAATTGATTGACCACATTCACCACAAAGTTAATACTTTAAATATTAATAATATAATGAAAAACACATTTTTGATAACAAAATTGCACGACCAAATGACTTACAAAAATCAGTTTTTAAATTTTTATTCTGACTATATAGAATAAGCTTAGAATGCTTTTTTTGTTTAAATATCGCTCTTTTATATATTTGAGAGTTATACGTATATTATTTTCATGAATTTTCACATGCTGAAACAAATTTAATTGAGATATTAATTAAAATGAAGTCATTCAAGTAATATTAGTGACGAGTAGAATGTTAAATCGTGGTATCTCAAATATTTAATAACTATATATTTATAAAAATGTCACCGATATTTCGCGTGTACGTCAGCTTGTAACATTATATGTTACACCTGTTTTTATGGTTTATCTTTTTTTTAATTTCGGGAATGGATAAACTAGCGCCGCATCTTATTTTTCTTCATCTTGTATATTTTATGTACGATTATTCTGTTGTTCATTTGCAAGTAATGCATCAGGTTATATAATATGCAGTTGGTATGCTAGTAAAATAATATTTAGTCGAGAAAAACATTCTAACATTATGTGTCTATATTTAATGTATATTTTTAGTATTTTTTAATTTTAAAATAATACTTTAAATGTTGTAAATAATCTTGAATTTAGCGACTGACAATGTGTAATAAAATTTGTCACACAGATGAACAATAGAAATAAATAACTTATTTATTTATTTAAAAAAATGTGATATTTGTAACAATCGTATAATTAAATATAATAATTTGATACAGGGTTTAATACTTAATGAATCAATAGAAATAAATAACTTATTTATTTATTAAGATAAATTACAGAAATTCCCCAAAACAGCCAGGCCTGAGAAAATGACATATACAGATATAACGTCGTCTCACCTTGAACTGATTAAAATTAATTAAGATAACTTTCAAAAACCTCACAGAGACGAAGTTATTTATACGGAAAACGATTATGGAAGTCTTTATACGATGGGTCAGGGCTTACGACCTGTATGAGCTGGCTTAAGTGATCACCTTCAATATGATAAGTTTACCAATTTCACTGCAAGAACATTCACATATTATCAATTTTTTAAAGTTGTAAATATGTTCCAAATAACTTTCTTTCATATATTTGAATGGAATATACCAGAGACATCTATAGTCTTCGTATCCATATAATATAGGATATATAGATTTTTGCTGCTGGTAATGAAACCTCTATATTTCTTAAATTGAAACATGAAGCAATATTATTTTTTATGTATTATTTATTTAACTCCTGTGTGTCGGTGATGTAACGTAGGTCTACCTGTCATACAAAATATGAAATATCTACATTATTTACGAAAACTTAAACGTCACATTTTTTGTAATCATCGAATAGACATTTTCACACCGAAATTACTAAATTTAACTGTTAGGAATGTACGGATTTTTTAATTAAAAAATGTTTATTCATTACTCTCGTATTTTCGGCCAGTGTGCAAGAGAGAGCAGAATATTGTACATCGCAGTTAAATCGAGCAAGAAAGAGCACGACAATACCATACATTTCATGTAGGACAGAGATGGCGGTTGCTTGGGTTTCGTCGAAAGCAAAATAATATAGAAACAGTACGGTAGAGTCGGGTAACACGTGTTAGACAAAGACGGAGTGCAGGCGACTGAAGCGAGCTGGCGACCGCTTCGTTGTATTCGGTTGCCAATGAAACATCGGCGGAAGCGCACGCAAATTCGATTTGCCATAATTTTATAATAATTTACTAAAATAATGTAAATATGTATGTTTACCTTACATAATTATATAAACGGACCTTTTAAAAGTCTTATCTGTATCGTATTTATGTATATTTTATCACATATTAAAAACTATGCCGATTTTTAATCAGGTAACGCTGTCCACCGTCCCCAAAGTTTTTTTTTAGCACAGTTTTTTAAGAGTTAACATATCATTCATGATAAAACCATACCTTACTAGCCACTTATTTTACAGGGAAGGCAAAATGCTTAAAAATACGTAGATTTTTACAATAAATAAAATACTAGGAATTGCTTTAATGGAATAAGAGACACAACTAATTTTTTTTAACATACGAGATTTTGCCAGATTGCATATCCACACATTTTAAAGACATAAAATGTGATTTTGACATAAGTTTGGTATACAAGGTATTGTTTTATCATGAGCGATATGTATAACATATTTATTTCTTCATTAGCTATAACCCGTCAAAAATTATAGCAATTTAACATGCCGATTCCTAAAGAATAAGTATTTACTTATTTATAGCCGACACCCATAAAATAGCAATAACAGAATATTTTGAGTTTGTTCAAATCTTTCAGACATTAATCAATTAATTGATTAATAATGTCTCTGTGACATAAATCCAGCACTGTTCTGAAAGATTTGAACAAACTCAAAATATTCTGAATTGTAAATACTGGTAAAAAGGAATTTAACAAAAATTGGAAATAATATTTCCTGGCGTATCCTAGTGTAATGCAAGTATTCGGATGAATTTCATTACACACAATAAAGTATATTGCTCTCAAAATTCCGTAAAAAATCAATGTAGATTTTCTCATTAGCGACATCTGTGGGGATTTAGGGGAATGAAAATGGCTTTGTACAGGCCGCATGGAAAGGCACTTACAACTCATATGTGAAAGCTTTCCACGCAATTTGAACATATATACAACTTCCAAAAAATGAATAAGCATGGTATATTCTATCAGGCGAATGTTACAATTGTGTAAAGTGATCACTTAAGGCAACCATAAAGATAGGTCATAAGTCCTATGTACACCCAAATAACTTCTATACCTACTTTCCCATAATAAATACAGTTTCGTCTCTGTGAGATATCTATAATATACATTAAGCAATAACAGACTTTTATCAAAATATTTGAACCAAAATATCTAAACAAAACAAAATATCTAAACCCTGGCGATTGAGTGGGATATGAAATGGTTCGCGTCTTTGGTAAGTCTTATATAGTATTTACTTTTTTTTTATGGATAATGCAGTTTCGGTGATAGCAACATCGCTATCGTTGGCGCCTTCGGGTTTGCTGGCCCGGGGTTCAAGCCCCATCTCCGACCGTTTAATTTCGTTTTGTTAGGATCCAATTTACGGACGTTACACGAAGTTACGGGGACAAACAGGCAGACAGACGGACAGACAACGAAATTATTATGTTTGATTCAGGTTAGTGAACCTCTTCTATTAGAGCATGACTGTCTTAGTCTGCCGCTGACCAATGATTGATTACGAAAACACACGTTTTATGAAAAATTACTGTAGTTTAAGCGTTGGGTGAGCTCTTTGTTTATCAGAGAATGATGACGAAGCGTTTTATAAGCTTGATGGCGAGTCTTTTGCCAGCACAGTCGTAAATTGTGTTAATAAACACCGAACAAATAAGCAAGAATTACGTCTTGAAACACTCGTTAATTAATTTATTATTTACGTCGATGTCAAAAGAATACGAAGTGTATTAATTAAATATGTTTTTTTGAAATAAACAAGTCATTCTGGAACCGAAACTCGAACCGACGTCAGCACTGAATGAGAAAACACATTTTTCACAAGTTAGATCTATCGTACAAAGCGCGAAAAATGATTTAAATTATAATCGAAAAATTTTGCATCATGCAATTTAATTTAAAATGTGTAAAATCTAACAGATGCAAAAACAATTTATTTACAAACTGGAAAAATACGCAAAAGACAGATTTAGAATACAAATAGAACACAGATATACGACACGAGAAAAAAAGAAAAAAAACTAGAAATAAAAAAATAAAAATTTGCAGAGACTAGACCAAACAATACGCGATTCAAAAATTATTTTTAAAAAAGTAACCCATAAAAACCAAGTTTTTATTATACTCCCTTTCTCATTTACTAGTTGAAACAGGTTTGGCGCTTACCTCACGCGTTGGGCTTGAATCGGGCGATGATACGAAATGGAGTTATAAAAAATTTCAACAAATCCAAAATTATACTATAATTTTTTTTAAAACGTTAGATTTTGTTAGATTTTTTTATCGTCGCCACGAGTCTGCCTGAAAGGTTTCAACTCGATTGAATCACGGGAAAAGAGTTAAAAATCGATCCAAAGTTTTTTCGACAGACAAGCAAGCAGACGCTACGAGTTAAAAGAAAGGGAGTAAAAATACGTGAAAGACAGATTTAGAATACAAATAGAACACAGATATACGATGGGAGAAAAATAGAAAAAAAAAAAAGAAATAAAAAAAAATTTACAGAGACCAGACCAAACAATATGTGATTCTAAAATTATTTAAAAAACTTCTTGACTGACTAAAAAATGAGATGGGACAAATAAAGAGTAGAAAAATTGTTCAATTTAATAAAAATGAACTGTGAAATTCGATTAAAACTCAAATTTACTGGATTCTTAATATTGTAGTGCTAATTCTTAACTCTTAAAAGACTGTGCTAAAAAAAAACTTTGGGGACGGTGGAGTAACACAGCGTTACCTGATTAAAAATCGGCATAGTTTTTAATATGTGATAAAATATACATATATACGATACAGATAAGACTTTTTAAAGGTCCCTTTATATAATTATGTAAGGTAAACATGCATATTTGCATTATTTTAGTAAATTATTATAAAATCATAGTAAATCGAATTCGTGTGCGCTTCCGCTGACGTTTCATAAGCAACTGAATACAACGATGCGGTCGCCAGCTTTCTTCAATCGCATGCACTCCGTCTTTGTCTAACACGTGTTACCCGACTCTATCGTACTCTTTCTATATTATTTTTGCTTTCGCCGAAATCCAAGCAACCGCCATCTCTGTCCTACATGAAATGTATGGTATTGTCGTGCTCTTTCTAGCTCGTTTTAACTGCGATGTATAATATTCTGCTCTCTCTTACACACTGGCCGAAAATATGAGAGTAATGAATAAATATTTTTTAATTAAAAAATTTGTACATTCCTAACAGTTTAATTTAGTAATTTTGGTGTGAAAATGTCTGTTCGATGATTACAAAAAATGTGACGTTTTAGTTTTCGTAAATAAGGTAGATATTTCATATTTTGTATGACAGGTAGACCTACGTTACATCACCGACACACAGGAGTTAAGGATGATTAAGTAATGTATACCCAAGGTCTTTTTATGAGCAATAGCCTCCATATCAGCCCTACACTTTCGCCATCCAGTTCGCCATTTTTTATGCTAAAGTGGTCATCCTCGCCACGAGTGCAAGCGGTGTGGAGAAGCATCCACACAAAACCGCTTCACTGTCTCCTAGGTGAACGTTCTTCGTATTTTTGAACAATTAAGAAATGTGTTATAAATGTACATGTTATGCGAGACACAATATCACCTCGCAAATGTGAAATATGCGGGTATAGTTGTCCTCGCCTCAATACTGAATATTAAGAATTTTGTCGATGAAGTGGGCGTTAGCTAACTTTATCAATATTTTGCTTTTGTAGAGTTGATGATGATGATGATGAAATCCAGAAGTTTGTGGTGCAACATGATTATTTTAATTATAATAAATTTAACTTCGCAATGCACACACATTGAGTTATATTTATCGCTGCTTTAGTTTCGGGAGGAGCAGTCCCTCTCAAACAACTAAGGACACATTTATTTAGAGAATTATAAAAAAAAACTTTTAGAATCAGATCTTTACTTTATGGCTCTCTTGATACAGTATGTAATCCAGTCAATAAGCTATAGTTTATAAGTTTTATAAGCAGTTTGTTGTTTGTTAAATAATTTTAATGAGTATAGCGCCTTTGATATGAGTTCCAAGGAAAAAGGCCCTGTATAAATTATTTAAATATTGTATTATTGTAACAACATGGCAAAAGATTACGTACAGAATACGTCGTAATACGTCAATGATAACAGTAATCATGAAACCTTTAGGACCTTCGACTACATTTTTCATCATTTGAGAAATACCTGAAAAAGCCTAGAAGCGACGAGAACCTTTGAAACACTAGAAAAATGTAGGAGGCTCGATAATCCAGTTTTTGGATATTAATAGCGCGGATCTAGGTCGTATGTGGCAGGTAGATTCAGTGCGAAGTTCGCGCGAGCACGATACGACTCCCAGAGTGGCTAATCGTGAATTGATAAGTGATAGATAAAGCGAAAAGTCGAGCGAAGTATTTAATTGACGAAATAAAAATAAATGCGATAAAAACTACGAACGAGATTTGCATGGAATGTTAAATACGTGTTACCCAGCGATAATAGTTTATTGTTAATTTACGAGGAATATACTGCAAAATAATGTAATTTAAAGAAAAGTTTAAAGTTTAATTCGTTTTATGTGACTTTGTGCATTGAGTAGTTCATTAATAAATCGCTAATCAATTTCTAGTGTTTTCATTCGTTCCTCCTGCAGCCAAAACACGTGACATTATTATAATCAGGTGTAATTGGTATCAATAAAATAGTCTATAAATTCATTCACCTAGAATAAGCCCTAATAAATACTAAAATGAAAAGAACGGTTTTTGTTTCGATAAAAACATTTTTTTCATTTTAGTAGTTAAGCCGAATTGACACTAAACTGTCAATACGTGCTATATCTGTTTTTACAGATATAACACACCTGGGTTTTCAATAAAATAATGTTGTGCTTCAATTTCATTAATATTCCGAGCAACCATTTTACGGATAAAATTCAACAAATGAAATAGTTGAATTCACAGTAATAAAAAAGTTTTTTTATGTGACAGGGATCGTTGTTAGCGATCTTGGTGACAAAAAAGAGTGGGGTTAGCGAAAAAATGTTAATTGGAGACAAGGGATGACTATTATAGAGGATGTTTCTTTTTGATCAATTTATGAGAGAGCATTACATGAATTCATAATACTGTTTTTTATATATTATTTTTGTTTTGTTTTTGAAATATTAATATTTGTGTTTTTTAAATATCTATAGAATGGTAAAAAAGCTTTATGTATAGGCTATATAAAAAAAATGTATATACAGGGTACGACAGAGCTAGCATACAATACTGTACAGGTGAATTCCTGTCTTGATTATGAGTCAAAAATTTTCAAGTTACCATGAACTTATATGAATGAATGCAATATCAATGTTTGCATTTTTAAAAATATTTCTGAAGCATTGAACCATCATCGTATCCAGCCAGTTTTCTTCTCATTTACTGTTGAACTTCTCTTTTCGAACTATCTGAGCCACCATGTAATTCAATTAACACTTGGACTTTTGATTCACCTAGTATAATTGCTTGTGAGCGCAAAAAATGCGCCGAACAATGACATAAGAATCGTTTATGTTGTAAAACTGTTTTGTCCTAACTTTAGCCTTCCTTACGAAGTAGACAAGAAGATACATCAATGTAGTCGTACTTTTGATATTCGAAAGACGTGTCCAAGTCTTCTTAATAGAAAAATTCTGTAGAATTAATGAAGGTAATATTATTTAGTAAATTATTACCCGAGATCAAATTTCTTTTAATTTCCAAACTTTCCCGTTCCAACTACCCTTACAGCAGTACTTGGCTCATTTTTTTCAGAAATTAACCATTGTTTATATTTGAATTTAATTACTTATATATGAACAGAATCAATGTAAAAATTCTTTATTTAAAAAGTAGTCAGTTAGATATTTCATCTGTCGTTGAAAGATTCTGATTTTCTTGGAACTTAGTGGTGAAAATATAAAATATATTAAAACTCAGTAGAGGTAACAAGGATAATATAATGTCACGTGTCATTGCTGCAGGAGGAATGAAGAAAAACGATAGAAATGAATTACTTACTGACTAATTAATTATTTAATGTACAAACTCACTATCACTTTTAAACTTAACGCTATTATCTAAATTTCACCATTTCGTAATAAATCACTTATAAATAAACATTTCATTATCGCTGGGACACTATATTTAACATTTACTAGAACATTTCATCCAGTTGTTGCTTGTATTGATCGCTCCGAAAGTAAGAACTTCGCTTATTCGCTCAATATTTTTTATCGCTTCGAATGGTCACCCCAGCTATCACGGTTGCTTTTTTTTGTTGTCAAACGCAACTCGACTACTCCTCAAAACTCTCGTGCGCGGTCGTATTTATACCCGAGAGATGCCGGTATCGAACCTCCTAGGATTTTCCAGTATTTAGAAAAACGTTCCCGTGGCTTCCAAATCCTTCCAGGTGTCTTTAGAATGTTTCAGATGCCTCCTGAAAGCTGTACATCACCCTAGACCGTTCTCGATTCTTCGATAGTGTTGTGACAAGTGACAAAAGTGCGTAATTCTTTTTAGCATCTCGTTGCAATAATTTATAATAATCTGTCATCATGAATAATCTCTACAAAGTAAACGTATAACAAAAAAGGATCAATAATATAAAAAATACATGTTGTCAAATCTAAATACATATAACGAAAGTACGGGACCATAAAATTTTTGATAACCTGAAGTTTATTTACATTGAATATGGGTGGAAAGCACAATATTCCGGAAAATTTGTTATTTTGGTATTATTAGTAACGAAACTTGTCTTCAGTACGGGAGCAAATGTCTAGGGCGACCACGTAACACCTGTCAATAGCTAATGGAATATACTGAAATAGAGTAATGTCAAGTTTGTGCAAAAATGTTAGCGGGGAATTGTGTTTCGGAAATTTTTTGTTTATGTCACACGAATATACGAAACGTTTTCGCCTATTCAGGTTGGTGATGGTTAAACTGTTATTTTAACCGGTTATTTTCGGTACAGTTATTTGGAATTTGAATGTGATTTCGTTGTTTGTCTATCCGTCCATAACGTTCGTAATTCTTTTTAGTATTTTTTCCTTTTTTTCTTAAGAAACGTAAAAATATTTTTTTAATTTTTTATAGTAAAAAATATCTTTCATTCATAATAAGGCCACTGATTTTTACTCCCTTTATTTGAGCTCGTGGCGTCTGGTTGTCTGTTTGACGAAAAAACTTTGGATCGGTTTTTAACCCTTTTCCCGTGATCCAATCGAGCTGAAACTTTGCAAGCAGACTCGTGGCGACGATAAAAATGATCTATCAAATTTTCGTTAAAAAAAATAATAATTATAGTACAATTATGGATTTTTCAAATTTTTAATGGTTTTTTCATACAACTGAGTAATGACTCCGACGCGTCCGACGAAACCTGATTAAATAAGAATGGGAGTATTGTAAAAACTTGGCTTTTATGGGTTACTTTTTTATTGCTTTATTTCATTTTATAGTAAAAAATCATATTCATATTGCGCTTTTTTAATCATAAATAAATACAATTTGCTGTAGGTACACCTCATGATTTTGTCACACCATGTATACACGAGAAAACGTGTCATCAAGGTCACCAAGACCGTATTATCAAAAGGATCAGATCCCGCTAGGACTAGTCCAGCTGTAACTAAACTAATCGGCAGCGAACATGTCTCAAAGTAAGGGCTGAAGAATTAATGTATTTTTTCCGAGGGCGGTTCGGATAAAGGGCTACACCCCTTCCCCGATGTTATCGCCGTGAATTACCGAACTCAGGAGCGTACGTTGCGCGCGAGTCCTAATAAATGACTCAGTTTAATACCTTCCCTGACTATTCATAGTTTCTTTTTACTTCGTGCACGCCAAACGCCGTGGTCAGGGGTTATTTTTGTCGTTTTTATGTACGCGTTTCGCTATTATCCGATAGCATGCCAGTCACTTTCGTTTTGATTAAACCGAAATGGATTATTTTGTTAACAAAACTAAATAACATTTGTTCTAGCATTTTTGTGGTCCAATAAATTCGTGTATGGAAGAAATATTACCTACCGAAATAAAAGTAGGTGCTATGTAGATACCTTTAACGCAAACCACTGCTACTGGGGGAGGTCAGGCAGTTCACATGAAAGAAGGGAGTTGTGGCTGAGGAAGGAATTAATTAGAACACTGGTTAGTTAGCGATTTATTAATTAATGGTTAATTAACTATTCAACGTATAAAATAACTCTAAACGAATTAAACTTAACTCTATTTTTTAATTTACACTATTTTGTAGTATATCACCTGGAAATGCATACTTTATTATCGCTGGGTAACATGTATTTATATTCACTTGAACATTCCATCCACTTTCGCTCATAATATTTATCGAATTTATTTATTTCGCTTTATTTATCGCTTCGTAATTCACGACTGGCCACACTGGGCGTCGTCCCGTGCGTATTTTGCACTTTATCAACAAGTTAAACACGACAACTCTGAATGGCGGCCTAGGTCCGCGCTATTTATATTCAAAAACTGGATTATCGAACCTCCTAGATTTTTCTTTTATTTAGGAGAAGGTTTTTCCAAAATGTGGTAGTGTGTTCCAGAATGTAGTGGAAGGTCTTAGAGGTTTCAGTGTTCGTCATTGACATATTATTATGAGGGATTCGATACGTAATATCTTTGCAATTCGGTACATACAGTTCGATTATTTATTTAACTCGTTTCAATATAAGTTTAAGGTGAACATTGGCCATGGTCTATGAATAAAATAAAGTCCGTGTAAAATCTTTCTCGCTGTCATAACATTTCAATTCAAATTCATATTCAAAAATACTAAAAAAATGCAAATTTTGAAGTATTTCATCTCCGTAACAATCGAAATTTTTCATGAAGTGTTAGAACATTTGCGCATAATTAAAAAAAATTTATAAAGTATGAAGTATTGTAGATAAGATCTGAAATACTCTCTTTAAATAGTCATAATAATAGTAATTAAATAAGTGTTATAATTTATCATAAATTCATTTGAAGATTTAGAAAAGTTTTGCAATTAG
This sequence comes from Agrypnia vestita, assembly GCA_016648135.1. Lineage (NCBI taxonomy): Eukaryota > Metazoa > Arthropoda > Insecta > Trichoptera > Phryganeidae > Agrypnia > Agrypnia vestita. Next base: position 41,387 of record JADDOH010016556.1, read on the forward strand.
AGGAGTGAAATACAGATATTATAATTCTTGAGATTGTTACTTCTGGAGGCTTTCCGCGACAATATTTTATCGGAGCCTTAATAGGGGCTGCTTTAATGGGCGTGGTGAGGGTCTCAAGAAATTATCCCAACGTTGAAACTTTCCTCGTGAGATTTTACCCCACGTCCATAAATTTCTCCCTTCGCGGGGTCTAAAGCGGGGATTACGCAACGTATGAAATTAATTGGATATTTACCCTTCACGAGTGATGTATATATGAATGTTGATGAAGCAAATTCCGCAGAGAAACAGGGATACCTTTGTAGAAAGGTCAACCCTCACTCACAGCCCCTAACTCTAAGGCTCTGCGTCCGCTTATCTTAACAAATGCTTGAGGTGTCTTAACATGTCGGCTTAATTAGTTTCGGTACACTTTCATTTATTACTAGTGCAGAGACTTATCCAAGATTAAGAATGTGATATTATTATTATTATGATATTTTTGCTAAATATTAGGTGTTTAAATAAGTCACTTCCGAATGAAGACGACAAGAGGACACATCAACAAAAAGTACAACAAATTAGTTTATGACTTTTTTTAACTTTCTACAAGTTTTTCGATGCCTTTTCCATAAAAACCATCCAGTCTTGGTACGAAAAATTCGCCATTTGAACAGAACAGAAGGAGGTTTCGAAAGTGCTCACTATTATAAATATCAAGTAGACTTGACATGCCGTTTTCTAGATCAATTATTATATAAAATTAAATATACGTGTTTGCATTTATATTTTATAAAAAATAGAGCAGAAAAATTTCTTTATCAATATCTTTTATACTCACGCGGATCCTTTTTAGGTTCACACCTAATAATAACCTATATTATAATTATCCCCAATTGCAAGATTCAAAAATAACTAAATCGTATGAAAAAATATTAAAGAATCGAGATGAACAAAACAATCTGTTTTATCTAAATGAATAACCGGCGAGCTTGCATGCGAAGATGTATGAATGTGGATGAGGCGAGAGTTGTACGTCAGGACAGACGAGTGTGGCGCTCTATCCTCTCTTCCTACCCCCACGGGGAAACGGCGTGATGGTAAGTAAGTAAGTAAGTGTTAAAATGGTCTATGATCTGAAATACCGGACACCAACTGAAACTGTACACCGTATAACACAACAATTAAACATCGAAAGCATTACAAAAATTGAAACACTTAAAATCATTCACAAACTAGCAATTGGCGAAATACAAGACGAAGACATAAAATTAGACAAAATACACGAAAAACACCAACACAACACTAGAATGGCTCAAAACCATCACATAACTCACGCCAAAACAAAAACAGGACAATCCCGTCTAATTTGCAACGGACTAAAACTGTACAATGACCTGCCACAACAGACCAAACAACTGACCACTGACAAATTCAAAACAGATGTGACAAAAATATTAAATCTCTGCCAACTATAAAAAAATGCCTTTGTATATAAATTATATTATTATATTTTCTTATATTGCATCATGTAAAAATGTTACCCATAAACCTCTTAGGTTTCCATTACATTTTAAATAAAATATATATATATATATATATATTTGTATAGACATGTTGTACGTCTTTACCGCCTGTCTACTTACAAGGTTTAATGATATTTATTTTATTATTTTAAATTACTCATCTCATATTATCCTGTGACTTTTTTGAAAGTACAGACCTCTACTTCATAGAGGTATTTTATCACTCTTCAGCGGGTGTTTTGTTTTTCAGGGCTGCCACGTACTTAATTATCAGTCCACGCACGTTGAAATATATATGTGTCCAACCCTGAAGTTAGTTCATTAGCCATGTGACACCCTGTAAATTAGGTATACCGAGGGTCTGCACGTAGGTAGAAATTCATCCGTTTTCTCACCCTTGAAATTATTGTAATTTTGTTTTTGATCAATTACCTGGCTGGGGAGCCCTGCAGGGAAGAATAAATAGCGGCGATTAGGGGAAATTGGGTCAGACGGAAAACAGGAAAACAGCCTTTTGATCGAAACGAGGCAGGCCGCTTGATAAGACACGTGTTTTGCTGTATCTTTAAACTTCGCCGTTAAAATAGATTCGAGTTTTCCGCGCAAAGCCGGATACTAATAAATAGGATGAAGCGCCGATAAAGTGGCCATTTCTAGATTTAAGATTCGATGGTTGAGTAATTTAAATTTTACGGAAAATGTGGTGAAAGGAATGTCAAGGTTTGAGTTAAAAGAGTCGTAAAAGAATGCGTTAAAAGGAGTGTAAAGGAATGGTTAAAAAAAAAGTGTAAGTTAAGTGACAATCCTGTAAATAAATTAGTATTTTTCACTTAACATTCTACAATCTATTACTAATAAATTTTCTATAATAACTTACATATTGACATTTACATATCCTATTGTATTACACGATCTTTAAAATTTACTACAATACTTCTTAATCTATAATATAATCTATTTTATGGCAGAATCTATAATACAATATTAAATACATCTAATAATATATTCTATAATATTTTTACTCCTTTTCTTTTAACTCGTAGCGTCTGCCTGTCTGTCGAAAAAACTTTGTGTCGATTTTTAACCCTTTTCCCGTGATCCAATCGAGCTGAAACTTTGCAGGTAGACTCGTGGCGATAGTAAAAATGATCTAACAAATTTTCGTTTAAAAAAATTAATAATCATAGTATAATTTTGTATTTTTCGAAATTTTTTATTACTCGCTTTCGTAGCGTCGCCCGACTCAAGCCCAATGCCCAACAAGGTTAAGCGCCAAACCTGTTTTCACTAGTAAATGAGAAAGAGAGTATAATAAAAACTTGGTTTTTATGGGTTGGTTTTGTACAATAATTGCCAGTGCCATTTTGTGGGCGTGTGCTCCAGTGGCTTCTCTCCGATGATATTTACATAAAATTCTCACATAAATCTTCATTAAACGAACATAAGTATATTAACCACAGTGGTGATCCCGTCATGATCATTACAATAATTACCAATTTTTTATAATTATGATTTTATGGACGTGCAGTGCGTGACCTTGATAGCCGAGATTATCCAAGACATGGTTGGATTATGTAAGGTAAGGTCAAGATATATATCACATAGATAACAAGCATCACGTGGTAAGAATAAGGCAAGACGGAGACAGTAGACGAGACATCATTTCAAAAACTGCCGAAAACACACTCACCATTATGTGAAATGTCTGGAAAAAAAGATTTCCTACATCTCCAGACTTCTAAGGAATTTCAGCAACGTAAAGGCGGATTTAACGCTAATGGCGAGGGAAGTCGGCCTGGCGCCGACGCCGAACCAAATAATATAAAAGTACTTTACGATATAAATTCGTACGAGGTACGTATTATTAAGTGAACCAGTTCAGGTCCATTGAAAAACTGAACTGATTCTAACTTTTCTGAACGGGGGCCAAACGCTCTTGCATCATACAGGGTTGTCAGAAATACATTGATCCCAATATAAAACAATGTTTACTACGCATTATAAAAGTCTATCTTTCAGTCCTTATGAATCAACTACACTATTCTCAAAGAAATTTTAAAACACTAGAAAAATGGAGTAATTAGTCGAGCGATCTCGATGCGTCTCGGACTCTGATATTTTTTGTATAAATGAAACATTTTAGCAATTAAATAGATAAAAGCGAAACGTGCAAGTATAGTGACTACTAATTGAATGAAGAGGAGTGCTTAACAGGCGTTAGGAAATAAATGCGACCACTAACGTACAAATTTACGTGAGTTAGTACGAAACCTGTGTAAAATATTCTAGAAACAATATTGAGAATTTAAGTGCTCCGATTAAATTCGAGTCTAGTGACTTTGTGCAGTTTTAATTATTTTAAGTGTTTCATCAGCCTCTCACAGCCATGTTCCCGTGACATTACAATGAAATGATGTATAAATTATCCAGGCTATAAAAATGACCTCAGGTTAAGTCGGCCTAGAATTCATTTCTTTATAAGCATTTGAAGACCTTTTCTGTCTCGAAGAAACGTGCGACGAGGAAAATCGCAACTTTCTCAGTTACGGAGGAGGAGCTCCTTGGACATGACGTGACTATCTTATGCAACTTAATAGTGGCAATAAAAATGTTTATGCGTTCTATAGTAGGCGCGTTAGAAGTATATACATATACTAATAAATTTATAAAATTTTAATTAATTAATTAATTTTTCTTTATTTGTATACACCTCTTCGGCATATACAAATAAAGACAAAATTATATATTAATTACGCTCAAAGCGTTGTTGATTGAGTTGTAAAAATCTATATCTAATCATCGTCGATTATTTTTTGAGTTTCATGAAAAGAATTATCAGAAATGCTCCTCAAATATTGAAAACAATTTTTTAAAATAAAAAACAAAAACATTCTATTAAAAAAATGATCACAACACTCGTGAACTCGCATGTAAACAGAATCTAACAGCTAACAAGAATTCAACATGGCGTCTTTATTGAGACGTTGTTCTATTTAAAAAAAAAATTGTGCCTTTTCAAAAAAAAATACCTACCCACTTTCATGTTTTATCAATTTTCGGCCTAAAACGGCTCCATATTCAAAAGTTTCGAAACTATACAACTTTGGAAGCTACATCAAATGTGGAATTAACGAATGTGTTTTTTATTTTGAAAACGAATATCTGACAAAATGCGTCGTTTTCGCAATAAATAATTTCTCGAATACCACTTTCAATCGTTTTTGCCATGGTGACAAATAAAAATATTTTTAAAAAACGAAGGAAACATTCGTGAACTCGCATGTAAACAGCATCTGATAGCTGACAAGATTTCAGTAAGGCGTCGTTAGTTCTGCATTGCATTTTCATTACATGCTACGCGCCGCTTCCGTTCTAAAAAATATTCAACCCTAAATGTGCCAAAAGAAGAAAAACTTCAAAAAATTAATCACCTTGTAAAAATCACACAATTTTTCACTAAATTTTAGGCTTCCGGGGTGTCTTTATCTCTTAAACGTCAAATTCTAAAAAACATGGTAAAAATTCTGGACAGCCCTACATTTCACGTAGCCATCTGAGTAGAATAGGTTTTCACGTAGGTACCTCTTCATTGGTAGGTGCAATTCGATTTTTTTTTCGTAAAAGAATTCCGATTGTTAACATGATGGGGAACATTAACAAAGTGTCGCGCCGCTCAGCTCGAGGGCCAAGCAGCCCGACCGTGTACAGACGGAGCGAGGGTAATCACGTGCTCGGGTTCCTACTTGAGTACAGAAATGCGTGTTTCGGGGGTTGCATGTGTTACCTTGCCTCGCCCCCCGCATTAGTCTTAACGTTTATCGCCGGAAAGGGTAAAAATAGCTCTGCAGATGTTTTGTTTTGTTGGTTCAAGGGTTTGCGAGTGGCAATTTTGTACAACACTTGAGAATTTTATTTTTATTTTTTTTATATAACTATGAATAGAACACAACGTTGTTTACTTCACACAATGACAGTTTAATTAAATAAATTAATTAAAACGTTTTCGATGCTTACTGCATCATCTTCAGTAATATACTAACTTAAGACTAGAAGACATTTTATCTACTACATAGGGGCGGGAGTTGTCGGGAGCGGGGGAGGGGCAGGCGGAAAGTGAAAGTGGTTGCTGGGAGGGGCTAGTATGGTAAGAAGGGGGGATGTAATAAGTGGTGTTTGATGCTGCTGAAGATGATGCAGTAAGCATCGAAAACGTTTTAATTAATTTGTTTTATTAAACTGTCATTGTGTGAAGTAAACAACGTTGTGTTCTATTCATAGTTATTTACAATGAACTTTCACAAAGTTAATCACGAAAATTTCGAAATATTATTTTTTTACTTATTTTACACAAACCCTGGCATGACATGCCCGTAAATTTTGTGCATGATGGTATAACATACTGTAACGAGATGCTTAAAATAATACACGCACTATCCGAACCTCTGGTAATATATCACTATTAGACCGCATTCAAAAGAATGTGCGCCAAAAATGTGTGTGTTGTTACGATGCAAAAAATGAACACATAAGAAGTTTCTCTAGTAAATAAGTAACCTTTTTTAAACTATAAAATATATATTTATTTTGAATGTCGTATTGAGGATTGTAATACGGGCTTGCCAGGCAACTTTCCACCGCTTTCTTCTTACCGGACAAAGCTAGGGAATGGTATTTTGATTGTGGTCGACCTACAGGAACAACACTATGAAAACATTGAGAACGGTCTACAGAAATCTACAATTAGCTATAATCTTCGCGAATCATTTATAAATAACTGGAATAGCCGAGAAATAGTGAGAAACTGCTCCTAAACACTAAAATAATATAGAATGTAGAAAGTTCGAAAATACCAACATTTGGGAATAAATACGAAACTACACCGCGACGCAGTTAATTGTTGTGTTTTTGAGAGTTTTTTCAGTGCGAAGTCGAATGCGAGCCGAGAGACCTGGGCGGCCAGTCGTGACATAACCGAAGCGATAAATGAATTTATAATTTTACTACTCGAGTTTTTATGTTTCAGAATCTTTCTTCGATGGGTGAAGTATTAACCTTACAATATTAAAATAGACAAATAATAAATTTAGTATAGCTATTTAGTAAATGTGCCGGATGGTTTTAAATGGATCATTGAAAGGGGAGTATAAGAGTAAGTTGAAGTTATATTTTTTAGCAAATTAATAAACGAGTTCAAATGCCTTTAATTTTCTTAACTTTAAATTTTTTTCATTATATTACCTTTACGCGCGACGGGATGGAGAAGTTTAGTGATATATGAAGGAAGATAATTAATATTGTACGTGGTGTGGTTCGCAAATTCAGAAAAGTTATTATTAATTAGACAACGACGATGCTCTTTTAGTATAATATTGCTGTTGGTGAGTCGTATATATCCGCTGGGCCTGATCAGAGTTAAACAATATCAGGTAAGTGCATGAAGAGCTTTGCAGTGTAGGGGTATAAATTACATTAGAGTAGTTTATTGCGTTTGAGTTGTGATGTATCAGAAGTTATATGCACCTGTCTGTAACGGCCGGGCCCCCTTCGGTGTTTGATACGTGAGAATGTCACTGAGTAAGAATAGTGAGTTTTCCTGTCATGTATTGACAGCAGAAAAGCATTTGTGTAATACAGAAAGAAAAGCAACATCCATGTATAAATAGTATTTATTATTTTTCATATATACAACAAAACACATTGTCACGGATTCACGCCAGTGGGAGATTTGAGGTGAAACTTTTATCGTTGGACCAAATGCTCGTGGATCTTTTGTCATACGATAATTTTTTGTGGATCTGGAAATATCCGTGGACCTTTGTCAATATACCCAATATCTGTAGACCTTTTTCCTTCTCAAAAAAGAAAAAAAATTACGCCCGTGGACCCTTTGCCATTGGAAATTTTTTTGTTGACCTTTTGTCTAGGGATCAAATGTTCGTGGAATCCTTTGTCATTGTACCCAATGTCAGTGAAACTTTTGTCGTTCTCAAAAAAAGAAGGATTTTTTTTTTTGAATATTAAATTTAGAAATTGAAACCAAATTATTTTTAATGGGATATAGCAAATAAATATAGAAATACAACGAAAAAAATAATTAAACAAATAAGTAATTAAACATTATTCTTAATAATATGCCCGAAGTAATATCGAAGGATGAAATGTTTCATCATTTAATTGGAATCTAGTTTTGGTACCCAGGCAGTCAGCTGCTGAAAAAGCATGTTCAGCTTCCATACTCGTTGGAGGTTTTGTTAACAGATATTTATATACCGATTCCCGGTGATGTCCACGTGAACCACATTATTTATCAACTTAAGTGAGCTCTCCTCTTTTTGTTAATTCTATTTCGTCCTCTAAATTGGTTTAAATAAACGGATTTATTGTTTTCCTTTTTGCCGGATGCTCATGGATAATAAATAACCATTTATTATCCATGAACATCCGGCGATTCCCCCGTGACACGTGCAGGTACATACACACGATTTTGTACATATACTAATTGATTTTGATTGATAATAAGTTAATCCCGAAAGTTTCGGATTAAATTTATTAAGCCATAGATTCATAGGTATCGAAAATTGGCTGGGATCCCGAATCATGACAACTACACCGACAAGCCACTCAAGTACTATTTGCAGTTTCTGATATTTCAAACATCTTGTGACAATATTTAACATTTTTAAACAGATAACCTGGAATATCGATGATAACTTATGTTTTTTTTACATACTTTTAATTAGCTCTTTTTGTCTGTTTGTTTGTTTGTTGTTGTGGCGGAATCTAATAACTGAGTTTTCACCAATTTCCCGACTAGCTAGAGCTCTGAAGCTTACAAAATTGTCGTAAAGGGGATGACCATACATTAGTAAATCATTTTCGATGTAATTTGGTATATATTTCGATGAAAATAAATAATTTTCTATTATTATGAAGTGCCCACGTAGCTTCCATTTCAATTTTTTTAATTCTCAACTTTGACATTAGGCGTCAGAATTAAATGTTGAATTCGATGAATTGGAGTTATGGTTTTGAAAAAGCCAATTCGACAAAAAGAATATTCAACATAATTATGCCACGGGTTCAAAGAGTAATGATGAGTAATTTATTTATTGAGATATAATTTACTAAATTATTTCTAAATAAATTTCTGAATTATTTATAACATTTTAAAATTAAATTTGTATTTGTAAATATTATATAAAAAATAAATAAATTGATTTGAATTGAATTGAATTCTCATTTTCGCAGTAAAACTGTTACCTCATATTAAAAAGATGCCTTCAAAATTTTTTGATCCCTTGTTTTAATATCAATTTTCAATAAATAATACACATAAATATTGATAGGTAATACATTTAATTAATACATTTAATTAGATATTAAAGTTTTTTGACAATTATTGACAACGTCCTCCCGGTATCTCTGGCGGGCCAAACTCTGGAGTCCTGTAAAAAAATTAAATATCTTGGTCACATTATATGTGACAACTTATGTGACATGAAGGATGTCGAAAGACAGAGAAGAGCTATTAGTGTATGGTCTAACATGCTAGTTGGGAAGTTCTCTAGATATAGTAAAAAGTAAAAAGATATCGTTTCGTTACTTTTGTGTATAGTTTTTTGGTATATTCTGCCGTGTATATGTGACCTCTCTGGCCAACGTTTCGGATCCCATTGCAGGGTCCATCATCAGGGCTGATCTGATGAGTGAGTGTTGAAGTGTAAGTTAAGTATTGCCTTGCAATACCGTACCGAAGTCAGGATGTCTCCAAGTTTGTGTTACGTTAAGTACTGGATTGCAGTACCGTGTCGAAAGCAGGGTGTGTGTGTCTTGATGTAGTGTGTTATGTATCTACTAACGGATGTCGGACTGTGCGGATCGTCGATTTGATTTATCCTGCAGCGCCGGATACCACGATTTTTTTAACTTAAGACCGTCATCCCTATTAATGTTTACCGGGTGCTTGTATATTTCAATTGCTTCTTTGACCAGGCGTGTGTGGTGACTTTTGGGCTTTCCTAAGATTTTCGGCTCAAATGAAAAATGGTGGCCCGTATCTAGAAAGTGCTCAGCCAATGAACGGCCGTGAAAACTTAAGGACATTTTCGTTACTTATTGCACGAATCTATACACTAGTGAGCTGCGGTGCAGACACACACTGCTGTCTTATAACTCTATGAGAGTACAATACAACAATGCCTTCAGGATAATGCCCGGTCTACCCTGACATTGCACCGCATCACAAATGTTTGCGGAGCGCAGGGTCCATGGCTTTGCTGCTCTCACAAGACTGAAGATAGCTAGTACAAAAATGAGGATGTGGGGGTCTAGCAGTTCCGTTATTCAAGCAGCTGTTATGTGGTTAGAGTCCCCAATGCATAAAATATGGACACTAATTATGCAACAGTGGTGTTTTCAATGGTGATCAATGAATTTTCTATTTTAATTTTGTCATTTTTCTTCTATTTTCTAATTTAATTTTCTATACTAGCTGAAATAAAGACATATTATTATTATTATTATCATTATAATTGACAAAATTGATAAATCTGCCAAAGCGGCTATATTTTAGTTTTTCATTTTGAAATATATAATCATCCTCATTAGTTATTGTCAGTCTACTACTGGATAAAAATTTCCCCATAACCTGCCACCCTCTTAGGTCCTCTGTCAATATTAGCCATGCCACTCCCATAAATTCCGCCCACCGAGACGTCAAGACATGTGGGCGTGTTCTAGGACGTTTTCGCATGGTGGAAGACATTCGAGAATGTTCTTTGTCCATCGATTATGTCTGCGTCTTGAAGTATGACCGTCGCATTGGCTTTTATGGTTTTTAGTTGACTTTCTATAACGACATCCTCCATCTTAGTCTAGACTTAAACCTACTTTTTATCTTTTTTTCTCTTGTAATGATTTTCAGGGTACTTTTCCATACTGCGCAGCGTTGCCTGAAGCTTTGTTAGCTTAGCATTCTAAGCCCTGGTTTCATTATACTATGCTACGTTTTCTCAATATTATTTCATATAATGGAAGCATGGACGCATACCGAAGAATTGATTAAGCGACTTGAAGTATTCCAGACATAGATCTACAGAAGAATACTCAAAATAATCTGGATGAACAGAGTTATGAATGAAGATATTAGGGTTCGGATGAACACAGAAATTTTCGGCAAAAAAAAAGTTGCCTTACTCTCCAAATAAAAGGTGGGCGCTTTAAATATTGATAAAGATAACAGAATCCTATTGTGGATGTAGCAAAAAGTCCACGCTTTTATTTGGAAAGTAAGGCAAATTTTTTTGGCAGAAATTTTATTTTTGACTTTTTAAATATAATCTTTTAAATATTTTTTGTGTATCGTAATTTTCTATTCTTAGTCTTAACATTACACAGCGTACAAACTCACGGTAGGAGCATATTAACTACTTCCCATATAAAATTTTAATGAATTATTTATGGTCGATGTATTGATTATTTAGTAAATCTGTATTAGTTCGTGTATTGTCATCGAAAAAATGTCGGTTTGTAAAATGTCAGCTTAATTGAACATTGAAAAGCGGGTGAAATATCGATAATAAAATTTCGTCCAGACAAACAGATGAAGCAAATATAAGCGTGGTTAAATAAATAATTGAAATAATAAATATTCAAAATTTTCAATATATCGTACATGTGATTAGACATACATTCTCATAAAATTTAATACATATGCTACAAACAAGATTTTTCGCCGTTTTCTTTCTGTGCCAGACAAAAATCTAAAAAAAAATTTTTTTTCTTACAAGAGTAACCCACCCTAGTGCACGTACACATGTACTTATATACAAAGTACTTTATGTACGGAGGTAGCTAGTAACACGTGTGACATTGGCCAGGGTAAGCTTTTATGTTTTAAGTTTATTATTATGGGTGAAAAAATGTCCACCAAGTTATCAAAGGAAATCATTAACTTCCCCGAATAAAACACGCGATGTTTCAGTGTAGGCGCTACACTTGTATACACTCAACCTTGTAGGTCAACGCAGTACCTACTTGTTCGTACTTTCAAAGGAGGTACAAATATTGTTTAAATTGTTGAAGAAAGTTAATCAATTTAAATTACAAGTTGGAAAAACGGCATGTCAAACAAACCAGTAATGTAATTAATAAAAATATAATTTGTTTTCACTACTTTTATATTAAAAATATTAACATGTTTCAGGGCCAATGTCCACCATTACAATTCAGAATATTTTGAGTTTGTTCAAATCTTTCAGAACAGTGCTGGATTTATGTCACAGAGACATTATTAATCAATTAGTGTATATTATAGATATCTCACAGAGACGAAACTGAATTTATTATGGGAAAGTAGGTATAGAAGTCATTTGGGTGTACATAGGACTTATGACCTATCTTTATGGTTGGCTTAAGTGATCACTTTACACAATTGTAACATTCGCCATTTCCACCCATGATATAATATACCATGCTTATTCATTTTTTTGGAAGTTGTATATATGTTCAAATTGCGTGGAAAGCTTTCACATATGAGTTGTAAGAGCCTTTCCATGCGGCCTGTACAAAGCCATTTTCATTCCCCTAAATCCCCACAGATGTCGCTAATGAGAAAATCTACATTGATTTTTTACGGAGTTTTGAGAGCAATATACTTTATTGTGTAATGAAATTCATCCGAATACTTGCATTACACTAGGATACGCCAGGAAATAGATATACAGTTTGATAAATTAGATATTTTGCAAATAAGAAAATGTGTTAATAGCAAATTGAATATTATAAATTACCAGGTCCTATTTCCAAATAGTTATCTTTTAAAACTGTTTTCATGTTAGTATTTAATTATAATTCATTTCTCATATATATATTTTTTAAATTTTTATTGTCTATAGTTCAATTTTTTATTTTTTATTTGCAAGTATATATTGCATTCTGACAAAGGGACCGTTGGCCATGAAACATGTTGATATTTTCAATATACAAGTGGTGAAAACAGATTATATTTTGATTAATTATATTAATAATGTCACCACATAATTATTATACTATTTTTGAAGAAACTAGTTGGTGTAGCGGTTTGTAATAAATAAATACATGTAGTTATTATAATTATAAAGGTTCATTGAGATTTGTTCAAGTAGAGATAATCGTTTATTCGTGGGTATTATAATATTTACGAGATGTCTGAGTTGGTTGGCAAATGGAGGAAAACAGAAACGAATATTGCAGCATGAATGTAGACTATACCAGATGAGATCCTACCTTGGAAAGACTGGATGCTGGTGTAGGATGCAGAGATGTCTTTTTCTTCAATGTTCTGCTGCAGACGCACTCCACTCGCGTCGCTGAATAAGTAAAGTCCAATTCAGCCACAACCATCGCCTCTATCCTTAAATATTTATGTAATGATTTTAAAACATGTTTTGAACAATTATTTTCACCCTAGATCAATCAAAAAGATACACACAAACAATTATATTTAAAAATATAGTAATAATATTATTTTATTTATGTTCTGAGAACACAGTTTATGTATTTTGTCCACATAGGGATAATCATAAATTAAAATACATTATAGAAGTCTCACAAAGACGAAGCTATTTATATGAGAAACGTATTTTTTTTTCATTAGAATATTTTTGTGTATAATTCAATATGTTTCAATTTGTTTGAATTGAGGTTGAAGTGTGTCGGAGTGAATGTCTGTTTTATGGGCTGTGGGTTCAGTGGAAGTGGAATCATTGTCTAGGTAGTGGGAGAGAGAGGGAACATTGTGAGAAGGAGTGAAATGAAGGGTTACACTTGATTGTTGATGATGTTTTTTTTTGTTTTAGGTTTTAATTAATTTCATATTTATTTTGTTTAAGACCTATGTCTGTTCATGTAGGATGTGTATATTTGTTTTGTTGAATGTGTGATTATTTTCTATAACACGGTTAGCCTATTCTGCAAAGTTATTATAAATGTGGCACCTTTTATGTTATTTGAATCTAGTTACATGACTGTGATTTATTTTAATAATACCAGACAACTTTGTTGTGAAACAATCGTTACTTCACAAATAAAATGCTATTGTATTGATACCTTTGTCAAGAAATCGTGAAAATACCTTATTTTTTACTGACTTGCTTTAATATTCACAGGCGTTATATTTTTCAAAATAAAATGACGCTAGGAATGTTTCAATAATTACCTGAGTACATACGTACAGCATCAATGAATTTAACTAGGTAGGTACCGGGATCGATACTCGGCGCCGCCGAAATCGGTAAATATGGAAATGTATAAAAATGTTAATGTTGTGACAAATTTTCCTAGAGTGCCTAGTTACTATCTTTTGAATATTCTCTGTTCAAATATGATTCGTATTTTAACATAATTTGTTACCTATACAAAGTTGCAACCATAATGCCAGCCTCTTGGGTTTATATGTGTTGATATTAACATTTTATACTTTACTTATGTAGATAGATGTTTACAAAATATGCAGGGTGTAACAAAGCTAGTCTGCAATAGTTTCAAATTTTCTGCCAAAATTATGAGTCAAGAATCAATGTCATAAAAGTAATGGAGATGAGTGACTTCAAATTTGGCATATTTATTTATTTATTTGTTTGGAAATATTAACAAATATAAGAAAATGATATGTATAAATGTATGAGAGTGTAAATAGATACTAATGAACTTATTTATCCTAACATATTTCACATAAAAATAATTTTGAAGTAGTACCTACATAATAATAATATAAACATGTAAAAATAAAAGACATAACAGTAACAGTAGTGAATAGAACATAATAAAGTAAATAAGAATATCAAAATATACGTAATAAGGCTAGTCTTACTTTATTTATATCTTGCATCGCAGTATTGAATCAATATTTAATTATTAATCAAGTATTAATTCAATGCTCGCATCTCTTGTGATCATAGGTGGTATAGAGACACATGATAGATGTCAATGTCAGTGAACAAATCGTCGTAGGCTCGCCACATTCCCACTACGGGTGAGCGTAATCCGAATTTGGTACGAGCAAAAGGAATGTGAAAGATGCACTGTGTTCGAGTAGCTCTTGCCGGGACGTGGATGTCGATATGTGATAATAGGGGCGGACGATTAAATTGGTTTCGACAGATCTTATACAAATTAAAAATGTCATTCATTTTTTCAACATAGCATTAAAGATATCGTAATTCTAATAGAACTGTAAGTATTTAAAGTTATTTTTCACATCAACATGATAAAATCAATATATATATATATAAAGAAACCCGTGTTTCCCTACCCGCCAAGTTTTCTCCACAACCAGCCACAACCACCTACCGGTGGTTATGGTGGTGGATAGCCCTTGGTGTCACATCGAAAATATGCGAGTTTGGTGGGGGTGGCTGTGCCTGGGCGGGAGTAGGTGACGAAAATGTGCTTTCTAGCACATTTTTTTGTTACGGGAAGGCCGCAAATGCTTCAGATCGTTTCAAAATAGGCGCGCCGACTGTGACGGTGAGTCTAGAAGGTTCCGGAAAAATCTACTCTAGAAAGTTCCTGAATGATAAGGTTGTAGAAAATTCCCTAAAGTTCTATAAGGTTCTAAACTGAGTGGCGGAATGTGTCGGTTGTGGTGCCTAGAAGGTTCCTGCACATTCGATAAATTTATTGAAAGTTCTGGAAGGAGAATGTTCTAGAAGATTCTCGATAGTTCTATGACGATCTAAACAGTGTACTAAAAATCTACGCGTGCGAAGTCGCGCGGGCACAGCTAGTATCTCATAAAAGGGAATAAAACAAAAACAAGATATCATTTTACCATTTTTTTTTCCGTTGGAATTTTTTCTCTTCCAGGCGTTGACATAAACAATGTTTTACTTTGTCTGGCGAACGACGCAGCAAAATGGAATATTTCCGCGATATTAAAATCCAATCTTAGTACACCCCTCCCGTTCAGCCTCTTACAAAGCCTTCATTAGCAGAAGCTCGCCGTTCTACGTGCCCAAGAATCACATCACCGCATCGTCAGGACTTTCCACGGACCGAGGCACCGGTTTCGATACAAAGTGCGAATCAGTTTCCGTTTCCTCTTTTACTGCTCCGCAGACGAGCCTCTGCATATTATTACTTCGTTACAAACCGAACGGCTGAATATTTAATCTAGGCGATCTTTCAAGGTATTTTTTGATGGAAAAATTTTCATGGTATTGTATATGCGAGGAAAAATAAAATTAACAATGTAAAATATTTTTGAAGGAAAACAAAAATTTTGAAGGTTACACAATGTGAATGACCACACGTACAATTTTATTTAAATAAATAACTCAACATTAAACCGAAAGAATAAAGAATTTAAATTTTTCTGTAAGGGTGTACTAAAAAATGGCATAATTTTCTGTAGATATTTCGGCGGAGAATCTGTGATAAAAACTACCTGCTACTTGGGATATTATATTGTTACGAGATTACGACTGTGGGAGGTAAATGATATACTGGAAATTAATCATAGATTTATTAATATTTTAATAAATTTACAAGTCACTGCACACGACTTCGATCTAAATGACACTAAATTTCATAATTCGCACTCAAAATTCTTCCACGCGTATCTATAAATTCTAATTCCTCTGATTACTATGGAACACTTCTCAAACATCGGTAGGTACTTCCTTCACTGGCCATAAATTCGTCATTTGTTCACACTCTGCATAATTTCAAACCATCGTAAACGTTATTTTCGACGAAATTAACTTTTTACTACATGCATATTGAGTTATTCTGTCACTACTATTTTTGATTAGAAAAGACCCTTTTATCATCACCTGTCAATAGCCAGCCTAATCGGAGACCCAGTGATTTTTAATTTATAATTATCGAGATAACGGTTACATTTGAACATCTGCAGTTGGTTCCTTATAAAGAATTAATAATAAGTAACTTAAAAATAAATAAAATAAACACCTAACATTCCTTAACACTTCACTATTATTGGCTGTGTTTCTTTTAATAAACAATAGTCTGAGTGTGAATAAAAAACATAATTTCTTTCAAATTCTCTTTTTGGCACCATTTTATAATAAAAAATTTAAAAATTGTTTGGCTACACCTAAATTCTGTTTTCTGTAAAAATTCAACATGTTTCAGGAACGATACTCCCCTCTTCAAGACAATCAAATATAATAATTTCATCACCGGCGTTTCGTCATTTTGGACAGCTGGTGAATTGACTAAATGTTTAAGTATAGATTAGTTATGGTGGGAGGGGGTTACAAGGGTCGTGGTCGGACATAATTTCTAACCACCACCCCCCCCTAATACTATCCCAGCAAAACTAATCCATCTATACTTGAACATTAATTTTAAGTACATTTATTGTCCTGAAGAAGGGAGCATCGCTCCCAAAACATGTTGAATTTTTACTACAAAATTTAAGTTAAAAATATTTTTTTAATTATTTTATTTTTAAAATAATCAAGTTGCACCACGAAGTAACTGCCATTTTCGGCAGTTTTCAGAGGTTAACGATTTTGTTTTTCTTAAAAAATTTACCTAATACTGTTTCCTGGTACAAATAGAAGCCCTTATTTGAAATCTTTGAGACAATGCGAAACGAACCTGTATTTCTCATTGCAAACTGAACATTGTATCTCCGCGCCAGAGGGTAGATAAAGCAATATTGAAAACACATTTTCTGTCAGCTATAAAAGCCGCGATCCAATTTGATTTTGGCATTTTTTCAGAATTTTTTTCTCAGGGGTGTTTTTTAAAATAAAACGTGTTGGGCACCCGCTCCCGCGGGAGCGATTTTAATTAAAATGTTCAACAGTGCGGTTCCGTGTTGTGGTCTCTCCCGAGCCGAAATTTCGGTGTTATTTTGGAGATTTTAATCGTCATCGACCCTCCTCAGGGGCGGACCGGGCGGCTTTGCAACATGACGTCATTAAACACGGACAATACTTTCGTAAAATAAGGGTAGCTCTCCAAAACGAGATTATGATCCTAATGATGTGTTTTTTTGAAAAATATTTTTTTAAATATACGACATCTGGAAGGGTTGTATAAAATAACATTAATTGTCAGGAGGTAAAGAAAATATAAATACACTCAGTTATTTGAGCTAATTCGTCTGTGGACGTCATTGTATGTTACTCCATTTTTTGTAATCTAATTAGTTTATCGGTGTGAGTGGCTTTATAAATTTCGCTGCAAATAATTGGATATTAGCCGAATTTTGTTTTTGAGGGATTGTTTTTCAGTAAACTTCATTTATTTATTTATTTAACTAGCTGTAACCCGTCAAAAATGACGGTACTCTAACATGTCTGTTCCTGAGAAATAACTATTTATTTATTTTTAAAAAATTTAAAAATAAAAAAAAAATCGAAAAAAAAATTTTCAAAAAACAATCCAAAATAAAAATTTTGAAAAAAAAATTTCGAATTTTTTTTTGCAAAAATAAAATTTTCAACTGCCAACAGTTAAGGAGATAAGCGGCTTCAAAGTTTGCATTATTTTTTTCAATATTTCTTTCTTTTGTCTTTTGAAAAAATTGGAGCACTGTGAAAGTAACCTATCTGTATCAAATATTAAAAATTCATTCGCTTCGATACAAGTCAACTGAAAGGATAATTTTTTTTTTTTTAATATTCCTTACTTATTTTTTGTGAAACGTTGGACTATCATTACTAAATAATAATATTAATAAAAATAAAAATAAAAATAAAATTACAGTAACTTATATCGAATATGAAAAATTCTTTCCCTTTAATACAAATCAAATAAAATAATAAAAACCTCCGAATTCCAAATGGAATTTTTGCAGAGTTTTTATCATTTTATTTAACTTTTATTGAAAATAATGAACTTTTCGTAATCGATAACGATATTATGTTATGGTTGCTTGAACATTTTCAACTCACAATCAAGGCAGGAATATAGTTCTGCGAGGTTATTAATGTTTTTCAAATAACCCTTTATACTGAAACAGTTTGTATGCCCTTAATTCTAGTAAATGGGCATACAAGTAGACTATACCCTTTAGCTAACATCCGCATGAGGAGATATAGAATGACCTAGTACATATACTGCCTTTTAAAAGCAATACATCTAGTTATTTCATTTAAGTGATGAAAATGAAAATTGCTTTGGTCATGGGAGGTCCACGGCCTTGCTCCATATTACCAAAACACAACCACTTGGGGCTACATCAAAGCCTTACTTGTGGTTACATGAACTTTGCTCCCTTTGCGCGTTTCCCGAGAGACTTAGATACCTAGTAGTATTTTAGCCGCTACAACCACCGAATATTCATTTATTTAAATAAACATTAGCCAAGCCACTGAACTGCAAATAGTTCGACAAAAATTATTATCAAAATTCACATGTAAATTAAAAAATACGGGATATCTCGTAGATATTCAATTCAATTTATTTATTAATAATATGTATATTACAAGCAAAATGTTTAAGGCATACATATTAGGAAGTATATATCAAAATAAAATAATAAATTAAAAATAACAAAAAATCTGATCAAAGGTGTAGGAGAATCCCGCTTCGGAAAACCCCCTCAGACACATGGAATATATCAATACCCAAAGCG